>VXBX01002579.1:103557-183259 GCA_013400415.1 Scytalopus superciliaris
TATATGAACATGCACTGATTTTATTCATAGAATCATAGAATAGTTTGGGTGGGAGGGGAAGTTATTGCTTCCAACCCCCCTGCTCTGGTCAGGAACATCCAGCATTGGAACAGGCTGCCTAGGGAACTGGTGGAGTCACCGTCCCTGGAAGTGTAGATGTGGTGCTTAGGGACAGGGTTTAGTGGTGGACTCAGCAATGTTAGGTGTGCAGTTGCACAGATGATCTGTAGTGTCTGTCATGATTTAACCCCAGCTGGCAACATAAGTCCCATGTAGCAGCTGCTGGCTCATTTGCCCCCCTGGTGGGATGGGGAGAAGAATCAGAAAAAAGGTAAAGCACGTGGGTTTTGATAATAGTTTAGTAATTGAAATAAAATACAATGATAATCGTAATAGTAGTTAAATGGGAGACAACAAGAAATAAGACCCAAGAAAGACAAGTGATGCACAATACAATTACTCACCACCCACTGACCAATGCCCAGCCTGTCCCCTGGCAGTCATCAGCCCCTCTGGGGCAACTCCTCCAGTTTATGTACTGACCATGACACTGTGGAATGGAATATTCCTTTGGCCAGTTCAGGTCAGCTGTCTGAGCTGTGCTCTCTCCCAGCCTCTTGTGCAGCTCCTCACTGGCAGAGCATGGGAAACTGAAAAGCCCTTGGCTTAGGATAAGCACTGCTCAGCAACAGCTAAAACATCTGTGTGTTATCCACATTATTCTCATACTGAATCCAAACACACAGCTCTGTACCAGCTACTATGAAGAAAATTATCCCAGCTGAAGCCAGGGGTAGGGTCTTTTCCAACCTAAATGATTCTATGATTCTATGACCTCTCACTAGCTCAGTTTTCTCAAAGCACCTGACCTTGAACACTTCCAATGATGGCACATCCACAACTCCTCCAGGCAACCTATTCCAGTACCAACTGAGTGCACTGAGCTGCAAAGTGCCAGGTGCCAGTGCTGCTTTGTAGGATTCAGACCTTCTCCTGCTCTGTGCCCAGTTCATCCTTGTCTCCTGCCAGGAGGATTTTCTGAGGAAGCATTTTGAGGAAAAAGCTCTCTTGTGCAATACTTTGGTAAGGGAAGAAAATTTCTATGAAGGAAGAGAATTATCAGCTGTTGGACTTCACACAGAGAAGAATTATTAAAATGTGACAATAATGTTCAGCTAGAGGTAATGGGATTTCGTGGTGATAGTAAATAGGCTCCATGGGATTTCAGAGAGAGCCTAGCTCTCAGCAGTAACATGTGCTAGTTAGAAAAGGAGATAAAATGCTCCCACATCCCCAAATCTGACTCATTGTAGGCTTTATAAACATGATCAGGACTGTTTTGGTTATGACTGATGATAGTAAGAGCCTGTTGTGACCCTGCTACTTCACAACATCTATATTTAAAGTGTCAATGTATCACTTTTTCACAATATTGTGAGTCTGTGCCCCTAAATTCCCTTGAGGTTTTTTTATGGCTCCTTTCACAATTTTTCATCTCAGCAAAGATAATTGGTTAAAAATCAAACAACTGTCTTAAAGGTATCCCATGGCTCAATACTTTTGCTGAATTACTAGTGCCTGGTCTCTCATCCTTGCTACATATATATCTGATCTCGGGACAAGTTGTGCTGCTACAAGTATTTTCAAGAGTGATGTAGCAAGGGAGTCTTCACCAGATAGTCAGGAAAATTTATGTTGAACTGGTAAACCCAGACATACAGAGAAGAAACCTTCTGATAATTTTTCTCTTCTATTGTAGCATAGCACATATCTGGAATTATATATGAATAAAAACTTTACAGAATTGCTTATGCCAAGATTGCAAAAGATGATTTGTATTTTTCAATTTCTTTTATGGGACAACCTTCAAAGGCAAACAAGTTTTGACAAAAACTGCTCAGCAGATGACTTTGTATTTATGTGTTGGAATATGGTGAAAAAAACAAACCAGTTATTAAATGCAAAGTAGTGCTTCTCTAATAATGTGTTTTAAATAGAGATCATGTTATTACAGAAGACATGAATGCTTGGTGCCCCTGATGTCCTGAGTTTAAAAGGGTTCTATTACTAGTTTTTTAGTACTAGATGTTACAATTTCCTCTATGTTTGTTATGTGAACATGTTATTACTTTGACCTAAATGGTAAAAACTAAATACCTGCCCAGCTGGTTTTAGTGTCTAGGGAGTGACACCAGCAGCCCAGCCTCCCATTCATACTTGGACCTCAGAACTGCTTTGCTAAAATAGGTTGAGTGAATAAACCCTTCACATCTCACCAACTAAATAAGTAAGGCTGCAGAGAACATTTGACCAAGTGAGAAGTTCAAAAAAGCTTCTGTTTTCTCGTTTTGTTGTGGTAACTGCTGTGGAGCCCCGTGCTCCTATGCCATATCCATATGCTCACTCCCCATCTGGGATGGGCACTTTCTTAACTTTCAAGAGGTACTGCCCCTTGCAAAGTGGTATTTAACATTGACACTGAGACGTTTTATCTATCACTTTGGTATTTCAAGTTCTGCTTAGCAAATCTTTGGTTGCGGACAGGTGTGATCCACACCGCAGTTCCAGGCAGATGGGTGACGTGGGCTGGGGGTGAGGGGTGGAGCCATCTCCTACTGCAGGCCCTTTGGGGTCTGCCTGATCCCAGGATTTGTGGTCTGGGGGAGCTCGGGTGCACTACCAGTTCTGTGAGCAGAAACGCAGACCAGCCTCAGGAGATGTGAAGTTTTGCGACAGGTTTTAGGTGACATTCCATTCTTTCAGCAGGGTGTTCTTCATCCCACAGCATGTCCCTGGTCACACTGGGGTTCTCTGGGTCTGTGTTTAGGTACCAGCTTTTCCCCAACATCTCACCTGGACACTGTGTCTGATGATCTAAATCGACCCACAGGACTGGTCAATGTCTCTGTTCATGTTGTCCCTTGGGAGTTGTTTTTTATTTAAATACTAGTCTGGCTGGCTCAGCAGCATCATCTGTAAGGAGTTAATTGGGCTGCCATCAGCCCAAGTACTCACTGGAAGTAAAACCATCCTGTGAATTATGGTGCTTACAAGGCACTCAGCGCTACTCTTGGCCTGCCTTGGGCATCTGGTCTGGGTTTTTCAGTATCACTTCTTCAAAATGAAACTTAACTGCATGTAGCACTGCACTGTTTATATCTTTAAACTATTGCTATTTAAAATGTAGCAATGTTAACTATCGATTAGACGGCTACATGGTTGCTAAAGCACATGTCAGTATTTTCCTTGAGAGAGTTTAAAGAGGGGATTGGAGAGCCATAGAATGGGTAAGGTTGAAAGGAGTGCAGTGGGATGAAATATTTATATATCCAGAAGTTAACTGGTATAATTGTGAGTTGCTGCACTATAGCCAGACATAAGATTGCATTTTTCTTTCATGTATGAACCTGAGGTGCTTGATATGGTAAATCCTGCAGGTCTGCTTCTCTTAGATGGCCTTTGTACAACACACTGACTTCATGTAGTCACTTATGATTTACAAGTTTGGTGGAAACCAGTTCTGTTGAGACTAACAGGTTTATAAAATGCTTTCTATTTCTGTTGAAGAGTGAGAGTAATAAATGAGGTGATCATAGCTTGTGTGTTTTTCTTCTGAACGACCTGTTCTAAAGCTTCTCACATGAGAGACTTTCTCCCCTTGCTTACTGAGCTGACCTGTCTGGTCATGTCCACCTTTCTCTTGCAGTTGAGCTTTGTGAAGAGGTTCACAGAGCCATTAGAAAATGAATTTCAGCATAAAAGAAGGCAGATATGGAATTACACCTATATTTTGTCTTACTTTTTCAGTTTTAAGTGTGTTATTTATGCTTATTTCTTCCTTTTTTCCTGAGAAGATCCAGACACAAGGGATGACATATTTCAGCAAAGAAAATTGGTGGTGATTTGTTATGCCATCTTAGAACAAGTGCATGCTGCCAGTTAAATGGGACAAGTTGGGTTTATTAATTAGTTTATTAGAATATTCTGGCATTTTTGTAACAAGCAGGCAGCAGACCTGCTGTGGGCCCCAGGAGCAGTTTCTCTCCTCGTGCTTTCTTGAGAACTGAGGAAGGATGTCTTTAGTCTGTGGTGCCATTGAAAGAAAGCTAAGTCATGTATGTGTAGAGTATTGGTTAAGTGTGTGTAATGTTTTATGGCATAGAGTGAGTAGCTGTTGAGGGGACTAGGAGGAGAATGGGGCACTTTTTCCTTTGTTCCCTTGTTCAGATTCCAGTTGGAAGGAAGTCTAGTCCAGGAGTGAGCAAGTGAAGGCTGTGCAGCTATTTGAGAAGTCCTGAGCAGCTCAGCACTTGCTGCCTCAGGGAGTTAAAAGTGTTCCATGTCCTTCAAAAGCAAACCCTGCCTGCCTTTTTAAGAGCCTACAAGTACTGGCTCTCCATCTGGCTCTGGCTGGTCCAGAGTGTACATCCAAAAATCTGTCCCTGTTGGTCTCAGAAGGGAAGCCAAAGTGCCTGCCTTGTGGATTGTCCTGATTTCTCATTGTTGTAGTTGATTTTTAATTTTTTTTTACTTTTATGGAAAACATGAGCAAAGTAGATCAGCTAGTCAAGAATCAGGAATGTATGCAGCTGGTCCAAATCAAACCTTTCCAATGAGAAAAGGATAGGCTTTGGTTTCCAATCTTTCAGTTTAGATATTTCAGAAAAAAAATTAAAACATTTAAACAGATTTATTATTCTGCCAAGATTTATTTGAATTAAAATTCACATGGAGGGGAAAGGGTGGAGTATAATTTCATTTGCTAAAGGATACTGAGTGATTCCTTGTGAACTGAAAAGAGTCTGAGGGAAAAAAATTCCTGTCTTTCATTTGATCCTTTTTCAGGACAGTAAGAGATGGCAGGTGAAGAAAGTCTGACAAAACACATTGTGCATTGGCATAGAGGTAGCATAAAGTCTTTCAGACATGCATATTCTGAAAATTAATTATTTTCAACTGTTATAGTGGGAACAAAATATAATGGTGCTTCTATATCTGCTGTTAAAATGCATCACTTGTGTCTCTGCACTGCAGCCCAGGTTCAGGACTGCAGCTGACCATGTGCTTGGTGGTGACCACTTCAGTTATCAAACATGAGGGCTCAGAGATTCATGTGTAAGCATGTGCTCACCTATTTGTTGTGGTAGGATACCAAGTGGTGTTGTAGTATCGCAATGCAGAAGAGCAAAGTGTTGGTTGGCATCAGGACATTGGAGAGGACTCACTGGGCTGCCAAATTCTGTCCCAAGTTTCCTAAAGCCTCAGGGTGGGAGGGAGACAAGCCAGGAGACCTTGTCTGCAGCAAGTCTGTACTGCACACTCCTGCAATGAGCTGTGCCATTCAGGGCATGGTTGTGTTACCACAGGTAAGAAGTAGTTTATAAAAGTGTTTCATTGTGAGTGAAATTGGAGCCTCAGTGGTTGTGGATGTTACTGAGGACAGTGTGATCTCTGGCAGGAAGAGACCTTTTATCATCAAGGGAACTTTTGATTCTGCATTTCCTTGTCATTTCATATTTCTTGTCATTCCCATATTCGGTCAAATGCACCTTTGTTTATTCTTCAAGGCGTCATGCACCAGCATGACAGCTGCGTGCAGTGTGTTTATCCATCAGGAAGAAAGACCTCAAGGAAGGATGCCTGAAGAGAGAGCCAATTTGAGATCCTTCTCCCTGGGTGCAGACGCATCTGCAGCATCCAGACAGTCTCTCCAGTGTAATTCTTCACCCATCCTGTTGTCTCTCTCTGTTAATGGCCCTGGCAGCTGAGAGCCATGACCCATTCACTGTTTTGCTCCTTACTTTCCCTCTGGGCATAGACCTGAGAATAACATCTTTTTTTTTTTGTTGCTTTTTCATCCTTTCAGAGCATGTCCAGATGTATTGACTCTTTTTTCTTATGTTGCCCCTGAGTCAGACTCTTTTGCACGCACCCTCTCTGAAGCTCTTGCTACTTGAGTGTTCAAGGAGGAGATGCCTGGACTCCAGAACACATCTAGACACATCCAGACAGGCTCTCAAGAAACCCAAATCAGTGGAGTGTCATCACCTGCCAGTCGCAGTGGCGAATGCCTGCTTCCTTGGCTGTCACCATTCTTTGCCCTGGAACTTGTGTCCCCTCCATGAGCAGGCATATGCTTATCTGATCCTTGGTTCATCTTCAAACAGGCAGCAATATTACCCACAGTCAGGTGGGGGGACACACAAGGGGAGAGGGGCAGGACAAGAAGGTCCTTCTGCCATTTCAGACCTGATGCACAACTCTTTATGTAGGGATGCTCGCAGCTGGTCACATCTGAACCCCATAGAAGGCAGGGTTTGGCAAGGCTGGGCACACTGGGCATCCAGGCAGGCACAAAGCACTACCAGTTGATTTACCCATGCCAGGTGGCTGATGCAGTGAGCAGTGCTGGATCTGGAAAAAACAGTGCTGTACAAAGATTTTGAGAAGCTGCTGTACATTTCCATGAAACAGGATGTCATGCAAAGAGATGGCAGGGGTAGACAGAGCAGCTTTGTGCTGTATTCAGTCATATTCCTTAGAGGTACTCCCCATACACACACACAGTTTTTAAACTGGCAGAGGGGAGGTACAGAGCAACCAGCTGCTCCCAGACTGTAAACCCCTGTGTGCGTGGAGAGTGGTCACTCACTGCAGGTCCTGAGCTGACCCCTGTGGAACTACTCACGTGAATAATCTCTCAGCAATACAGACAAGGGATTTGTACCTGATCCTATATTTTCAACTGGGAGTTTAAACTGGAAAAGAGCTATGGTATTTGTCTGATGTATGACTGTATGTAAATTGCCATGGTAACCACTGCATTTCATGTGCTCAGGGCATTTTCTGAAATTCTGCAAGAAGACCTATCTGCATTTATGCAGCTCAAAGTCAAGTTTCATTAAGCCACCAGCTGTTTTGTTTTCTCAGTATCTTTTTTCCTTTTCTTACCGCTATCCATTTTAACTTTGCATTTTTCTTTTCCTTTCCAAATACAACTGATGTTTCGAAGCAGAGGCCCTTAGCTGTACCAAACCTCACTTTTAATTACAAGAGCAATCACAAATTAGAACAACTCCACCTTGACACAGGAAGAATAGAGTAGCACTGGAGGACTTGTCATCATTTGGCTCATTTAACCTCATCTGGAAATTCTGAAGTCTGCAGACAGTGTTCCAGGTCAAAGTTCCTGAGTTTACATCTCATTAAATTATTTATTATTAAATCAACATAAATCTTCTGGCTTCAAATACTTTGCCATAATGTATAGAATAGCATTGTGTCTTTTAGGGGTTTGATGCTGCTAGGAAATTTAATACTAAGTCAGCATCCTTGTACTTTTTGGTGCCTTGTTTCATATAAAGTAATTTGTAAGAGCAGAGCTCAAATTCAGGAAAACATTTAAAAGATTAAGTATACTTAGGTATTAAATGCTGAATTGCCTTTGAAATATCTACCTTAAGATCTAGAAGCTGCTCAGTGGATCCCAGGGCATTAACAGATAACTCACTTTGCAATAAAAACCATGGTCAGATGAAGTTCCTTTATTTGCTTTCCATATGCTTTGGATACTAGTGATACCTGCTTCCTTAATTTCCCCAGTGTTTTCAGGCAGAGTTATTTATGGATCTCTGGAGAACATCTAGGAGTCTTTGTAGGAGAGGTGTTCCAGCCCTCTAACAATCTTCATGGCTCTCACCTGGACTCATTCCTACTGGTCCATGTCTTTCATATGCTGAGGGCTCCAGAGCTGGACACAGTACCCCAGGTGGAGTCTCACAAGAGCAGAGGGGAGGAATCCCCTCCCTCAGTCATGGTTCTCTGTCAATAATTCTCCTGCCTTAGAGTCTGGAGCTGGACCCAGTGCTTCAGATGCAGAGCTGACATGAGGCCAGTTAGATACAGAGGAGTTACATTGCCTTTGACCTCAGCTATCCCCTTTCCAAGCCAGTGGTTAAAATACCTTGTCAGAGTGAGAACAATATAGGAAAGTTTCAACATTATGCTGCATCTTTTAAAATGCAGGGGGAGTCAGCATCTCCCAGGCTCAGTACAGAAGTCAGCATGGGAATAAAGCACAGCCAGTGGGGTGCTATCCTTATCCTGCACCTGCACCTAGCTGGCTTTCCTGGACTGCTGTGCCACGTTGGCATGGCCCTGCTGTATTGCGTAGGCATGCCCTAAGGAGATGAAACGAATGGCATTGTTGCTTCATGAACAATAAATATTTCTTTTAATTTAGACTGTGTGCTGTAGTTCCAAATCACAGCTGTGCTTTCCAAGAGTCTGGAGTGTGAAGGGTAAAAAGTCTGGTATCTTAATCTAAGAACAGCTGCAACACTGGGAAAACTGCCTATTTCCCAAACAACCTGGGAAGCCTTCTAGTTTCCCTGATCACTGTCAAAGTGTTGCTGATTATGTGTTGAAAGTATTGAACTTCACAGCATTGTAGGGTCCACGGATTGCATGCAAATTGCAAACGTATTTTGATGACAACAGTCCTAGAGGTTGTCTGGTTTCTCCCTAAGTCAGTAGAAGGATTTCCATCGACTTCCCTTGATGGGTTCTTTTTGTGATGAGTGTCTGTCATATTGTATTGACATGATGGTTATTTTTTGTGTAATAATAGAGTTTTAGCTAAGAAATGTCAGATTTGTTTATTTCTTTCCATCAGTGACATTTTATGTTCATTAATGATACATCTAAACTATGAAAAGGAGAACGAAATGTATTGTTAAGCAAAAGTTGGTTGAGCTATCAGGAATATGTCAACCTGTCTGCAAAACTCCACTGAAATTCAACAAGTAATTGAGCTTATCTCCTCAAACATAGGATACTATTATTAGCAAAGCATTTAATTAACTACCTCCTGCATTAGAGCTGAAAGCCAAACAACTCCTCTGGTATTTCCCAAGTAGCCTGTCTGTAGTTCACAGAGCAACACTTTAAGATTGCATGTGGATGAATAAGATTTTGCTGCAGAAAGCTTTATGATAAATTTAATTGTATTATGAGCCTAAAAAAGCATCTTTTTTAAAAGATCATAAGGCAAAATTGTGCTGATCTGTCTTTGGTCATGGAAAGCGGGATCTAAAAAATGGCCCAAGAAGGTGCAAAAGTAATATAAACTCTCAGGACACTTTAAATTGTCCAATACCATTGTTCCTGCCCCTGCTCCAGCACAGCTAATGAATGAAAGAGGAGCTTAAGAAATGGCTCCTAAGCAATATCCTCCAGATACTAGAACAATTCCAGACAGGATTAAACTGAATGGTAAGGAGGACTTGTGGTGGAACTGATGTAGTATGTGCTGACTTCAGTGCATCTCAGGAACATGCTCTTGACTCCTGATGTGGTGCCAGCACATCTTATGCAGAGCTCAGCACTTTGCAGAATTGGGTCCCCCTGCCACTTCAAGCATATCATCCCAAATCAGGGAAGCACCATGACTATTAAATAAGATGTGTTAACTGTTACCTTCTCCCATGAGATGAAGACAAGGATCATGATAGAGACAGGAATTTTGCTATGCTTGCAAAAGCACACAGCCAGCCCCAGTGGTGTTTTTTGGTTTCACTGAGCCATCCCTGGTGTATTTTGTATGTCTGTCTCACAGATCAAGGCTCAGGACACCACAAGGCTCAGGGCTGGGCAGTACTCCTCTCCATCTGGCTGATGGAAGATCTCAGCAGATGGGACTACAGCTGGAGGGTGTCCCTGCCTTGCAAATGGGAGTCCTCTTATTAGAAGATCAAGACTTACTTACCTAGATTATGATCTGTCTAGGGCAGGGAGTAACTTCATTCATGCAGTTGTCAGCACCTGGCACACAGCATCAAAAAATGAAACTAAGGCATTATTGGCAGTAGCCCCCAAGTAAAAGTTTTATTAATGTGGATAAAAATGTTAATTTTTCATAGTCTTTTCTCATAAATTAGCCAAGATAACTGGATTAATATGAATTATCTGTATATATCCATATATATTAGTAATCTGCTTTTATTCAGTAGCGTGATAGCACTATTTGTAGAAGAAAATATGGAAACTGAAATTCATTAGGGAAACATTTTCCTCTGCAATTAGATCTGATGTTACTCAGTGTGGGGTTTCAATTTGTTTAATTCACATTAATGTTCAGGCAAGACTGCAGAACAAGAAAAATGCAAGCATATATTTAATGTTAATTACTGTGCTTGTTCATGCATACTTTAGGTGAAGTCTTTGTGCCATACGATTTCAGATTCTTTTCATGTGTCCCTAACCAAATATTCATGGTTGTTTTCACACTTTGCAGTATGTTTTCTCTGCTAAAGAAAGGATTCTGAAGCCTACCTTGAAGTAAACACAGAGAAAAAGGCATATGCTCAGTCCAAACTTTGGTCTTGCTTACACACATGTGAGCTCTACCAACAGCTATAACCAGTGATAAGTATGAAAATCAAAGGACAGATGCTGCTTAGGCGCAACATCAGCAATGCGAACCTATTGGACTTTCTAGGATGGAGACACAGTACACTAAAGACGCATGCAGTCCTCATTTCCCATTTCAGCTAGGGAATGGGAAAATGTATTTAGCCAAGAGATCCATACAGAAAACATCATCTTCTAGATCCAGTTTAGGAGAAAATTATGTCCAATGGGTTCCATGGAGTAACGTTGAGTTCCAGATGAGTGGCTGGTCTTCAGCAACAGCTTTCACTCTTTGTTTCTATTTGGGCAAGAAGCACAAAAAAACCTACCTTAAAATATTGTACAAACATTTAATTCTGCTTATTTCATTATTAAGGAGTAGTAAATATCACTAATATTAACTTTCACATTAATAAAACTATAAACGTTTACTAATATGTGATTAGGATTTTTTGTCAATGGAATAGAAAAATATTATTTGGTGTCCATGAAAGCAACTTCAGAAAGTATTTGAACATGAGTAATTTCTGAAAAAGACTTCATAACATCTGTCAAAGTTATTTAGCTCCCTAACTTTGCCTGTGTTGAGCTCTTCTTGTACAATGTTTGTACTATGTTCCTATATAGGTTGCTGCTGTAAAAATAAGTAAATTTCTTTGTGCCGTTTATTATTTATGTAGCACCCTAAGTAGAAAGAAAGAAAACTGACAAGATCCAGCCTTACCTTCATTTTAATTCCCTGGGAAGGACGTTTCATTATTTTCCACCTCTTTGAAGTACCAGGTCTCTGAAATCTCTTTTTAATACTACAGATGAAAAATAAATATGTAGAGGAAGGAGTCAGTGTGCAGGATTCGAAGAACGCAAGACATTTTGAGGCCGTGCCGTGCAGGGGGATGGGAGCAGCCTCTCAGTGTGGGAGAGTGTGCACGCTGGGTCCTGGGCTCCCGATGCTGGCTCTGGTTCAGTAGCCAGGCAGGAGTTTCTCTCGTCAGTGAACCAGCTGTTATGGCAGATGATCGTGCTGAATTTCAGGTCATTTGATAACTAGGGCAGGCAGCCGTGCTTTGCAGTTCAGCTTGGGTGACACGTAGATTAAGAACTTCATCAGCACAGTGCTGAATTGCTCACGTTTCTCAGGGGCTCAGGTGGGCTTGTTCTGGGGACAAAGGGGGAGTATTCAAACAGATCCCATTCCTGGGAGCCAGACAGCAAGCCCTGTCTTCTGTTTGACACTTCTGAATGCAAGAGAAGTGCAGTACATTGCTAGTTTTTTGCTTTCATGATGACAAGTATGCCAAGTGATTCTTACTTAGACTATCACTTAAATGTACAAGTCGTTTGTAGACCTGGTAGGCTCTGCTTGGTCATCAGTGTGAATTGTGGTGCCTGCTGCCAGACTTGCAAAGAAATGCTTATACCCACACCAGGGAAGGGCAAGGGAAGTTTCCCAAATCCTTTAGTGGCTTGGCAATATCTGAGAGCAGACTCATGGTGAGGGGCAGCCCATAACGAGCTAATAGAGAGGAGCAGCAGAGCAGCCCATCCAGGCTCCTTTCTCAAGCTGCTCAGAAGAAAAATGGCAAGGCTTGCTCAGGGCCAGGGGAAGGATTAATGTAAAGTTCTGGGGAAAGCAGCTGGAAATATCACGGTAATTTTCTCAGCTTGGCAAGCTTTTAAGTTTTAATGGATTTCCAGAAGAGTCAAGCAGATCTTTGGTGTAAAGAAGGTGATAATCAATGATTCCTAGACTTTTAGAGTCAGAAGAGCTTGTTAAAGCCACCTCTTCTAATCCCTGTGTTCAAACTTAAGGTGTTCTGACCACAACTTCTTTACCAAGTGCATAATGCCCTGTTTGTGCTCAAAAGGTATACTTTAGAAAAGCCACTGTCTTGATTTAATAACTTCGTGTGATAGAGAATCTACCACTTCCCCAGATAAGTTTTCCCAACTGCCTCATTACCATTACTGATAAAACACTGTGTCTGGAAGGATACATCTTGCTCTGAGAGCACCAGGTTCAGGGCACCTGCCTTGCTGGTGCTGATACAGTTTCCAAACAAGACTGTCTGGTCATCTCAGCACTGGGTGGGATGGGGCAGCCTGCCCTCTGCCTGGGAGACAGGCACAGAGCAGGGCTGAGAGGATGCTGGGGACCTGAAACAACACTGGTGTAAAAAATATCTGAGGAAAGGCAGGTCTGCAATAGATTTCAAGAAATAACCTTTCTGGTGTGAAAAAGTCTGGTTTTAATGTAATTTAGAAGGTTGTATCTGCCCTCTCTCCCCCCCAAGCTTCTCATAATGTGCTGAAAAGCATCTACAATTTGAAATGGTAAAGATTTAAGGAGGAAAAGAATAAAGATCAGGGCATTAGGTATTTTGGCAGAGAGCAGGCTGCTAAAGTTGCCTGTCATATTAGAGGTGGCAGCTAAGACTTGTTTTCTGTGTTACAAAGTGAATACACCCTTTAGGCAAACCAGCTATTTTTAACTCTCATTCTGGGAAGTCCTTTTTTCTGTGTGCTGGGAGGAAAGATATGTGCCCTGTTCCACAGCTGTCTCACAACCACTTACCTCACCAGCCTCCTTTCAATAACAAGAGACAGAAAGTTGGTCCCCCAAGCTCTGTGATTAATAAACCTCCCCTCTTCACTTTGGGGGATGAACAGCGGGGGGAAAGCCTGTTTGATTTATCAGATGTCCTATTATGGATGGTGTCAGGCAGAGCCAAACAGGTACCTGTTACTCACTACAAGGAGTATTTGCTTGCCGTGCCCTGTGCAAGGCTCACTCTGGCACACCGGACAGTGAGTCACCAGTGGTGAGCGGAATCGTGAGCCAAAATACAGAGTGGTATTGTGTTTTCCAAACCCTCCCTGAATCTAGGGGTAACTTGGTAGAGTTTATGGCTGAGTGTCTTAGGATTGGACTCATCCCAGGTGTATTTATAGGACTGAAAGTCTGGCATCGAGTCTCACCCAGGCTTCTCCTGTAATCATGGGAGAGGCACACCATCAGGGAGGATTCATCCCTCTTTTAGATTGGCACTGATAACTGAGGAGGTTTTAGGAGATTGGTGATGCAACTAGAAGTTTGCAAAGCTGAACTGTTTTTGAATTGTGCTTGCTATCCTCAATACAGGAGTTTGGGGCTTTTTCTTGGGTCTCAGGCTTTCTGCATCACACGAAAAGCACATCATGGTCTCCTGCAAAATGCTTGTTCATGCTCTCAGGGAACAGAATGCACTTTCTGAATAGTTTCAAGTGAATCATAATCAATTTGCAAGTTTAAATTAATTAAAGTCAAGCCCTCTGAGAAGTATAGAATGCATGCCAGCACTTCTTTTATGCCGAATGATTGTAATAGCAGTGTAGCAGATTTCGGATTTCCCCATCAGTTGAATTGATGGAAATTTTTTTGTAGAAGATGATTTAGAAAACAATATATTGTAATACAGGTATGTTACTAGTGACTATTTAATTGTTACCATACTACAGGCTACTGACAGACAGCAGCTTAAATAACTTGCAAGTGGGGCAACTGTCATGAGAAATTACTCACCAGCCTTCATCTTTCCTGTGCAGCTGTTTTGTTCTTAGCAGTGCCCTGCAAAGAAGAGATATGTAAAGTGCAAGTGTGTCTTTTAAATGTAGTTTAATTTAGTACCACAAACACTGACATGATTTAATCATAGCATATTATTAGGGAATGGCATCAGTACAAGACACTCCAACGCAGATAATTTTCTGGTAGCTGTAATCTTTACTTGAGTTGATGGGTTTCTGGGCTCAGTCTGTGAGACTTGTATTTGCTGGGAATCCTTCTTGCTCTCTATTTCTTGGCAGAAACTTACAGTTTTGCATACTATTTAAAATTGTTTGTAAGTGGAAATATATATTAGGATCTAGTTCTGAAATAGATGCTGTGTCAGGTGAGCCTTCTCATTCCCATGGGCAAGCCTTGATTTAGGCACCTGAATTTGGACTATCCCTGCAAGAACTGAAGGTGCTCTATCCCTGGATTGGTCTCACTCACTTGTGCCTGTACTGCAGGCACTGAAATCTGGGAGACAATCCATTAATTTAAGAGTCCTGGCTCAGTATGGGCCCAGCCAAGTCTTCCTGCGGGGAGCAGATCCAGAGGGACAAAATGTGGAGATGGGCAGGCTGCTTTCTCCCAGGTCTTAAATCTGCTCCATACAATCTTACTCCAACCAGATCACTAGAGGATGTGGGTGTGGTGTCTGTAGACTAGCAGCCATCCTGCAAGCATCAGCTACTGGTGGGAAGCACTTCAGTTCTCCTTGGCACATTTCCCAGGAGTCCTTTGGAAGCGATGATGGAAATGCAGGTTGAGAGTGGAGAAAGGCAGTATAAAAGGTTAAGCCTGGTTCAATGTAAATGGCTTCTACAGGTATAACAAAACATCTGACACTGACCCTTAAAAACACCACCCATTTCCATCTTGATAACTACAGAGATCTGGTCAATGGCATGACAATGACTTTTTTAGTATATTTTGTCTGGCTGAGGAACTTAAAAGTTCATTGTTCTCCTTCTTGAGTGTTTTCCAGAGCTCTCTCTCTCTAGAGTACAAACCTTCTCCCAGGGCCAGTTGATAAAGACACTACTTAAATGAAACCAAGCACTCAGTTCACTTCATAGCGTTATTTCGGTTCTGGCACAGCCTCTGGGTTCTTAGCCTTCTAATGTGCTGTTAAGTGCCTCCTCAAGCATGGATAATAGATATTAGGAATAAAAAAGGAAAGCAACCTTTTCAATTAAGGACAAAATGTACAGAAAGTTAAATGACATGAGTTGAATCAGCTGCACATTGGCTCCTATGGCGCTGTCTCCAGATACAATCAGTAGGTGCTCAAACAGATAATTACAGCCTTCCTGCAAAAGGCTTCATGTAGGAGAGTCACCTGCCTGCCTGCTACCACTTGCAGGATCAGAGCTGTCCTTTAGTTTTACTGCTGCACATCATGGAGTTAGTTTTCCAACTTCTGTTTTTGTAGCGCGTCTCGTTTCAGTGGACCTGCTGCACCAGGTGAGTGCTGGGCATCAAGAGGGATTTGTCAGCCTTTTTGTCAGTAATGATTTATATTTGTCAAAATGCAATTTGCACAATTGATTTCCGGTTGCAAGGATTACAGGAGCAGTTATTTGGGGGAGTGTTTGCCTGCCAGCCAGCTGGTATTGGTTCATGGTCAAAATGAGGTCAAGGTTGTTTTTTATACAGGAGAAAGAGATGGTCAATTGAATTGTCACTTTAAATCTCTTTAGGTGCACAGCATCCGTAAGTGCTACTCATTCACAAATCATCTGTGCTGCCACAGGCAAGCTGGTCTGTAACCTTTGTGAATGTCAAGTAATGATAATAAGAAATCATAGGATTNATCCCTTTTAAGTGACTTGCATACAGCTGGTGCACATGTGCCACAGCTCAGGAATCTCAGTGTTATGTTATGTTATGGAAACATTTTCACAATGTTTTTGGCCGCACTTGAGGGGTTTTTTTCCAAACCTGGACCAAAACTGATAGTGTCTGACAAGTCATAATTTTTTCTTTATCCAAAGCAGAAAGTGGAGGTGGTGGCTTGTGTCATACTCGCTGGGGAAACTACTTTCTCAGTGTCTTTAATTATTTTTCCTATGGGCCGTGCTGCTATTTCCACTTTCAAGGGGTCAGTCTCTTGCTGATGGGTTTGTGAATTCCAATCTTCATTTCAGAGTCAGAAGTGATGGTGGAGTCCCTGAGAGAACCGGTTCCCAGTCTGTGTGTGCTCTCCTTGCAGATCTGCTGTGCCACTCAGTCACATGGTGGCCCTGGCTCTGCTGCCCCACACTGTGTTTGAATGAGCTGTTTAAAAATACTGTGTTAATTTTAGGGCTAGGGGGAGGGAGGAGTTAGCACACCCACTCACTGGTTTCCTGGCTCCATGGCAGACTTCCTTGGCAGGGAGTTTGCTGTGCAGGTGGTAAGTCTGCAGAAGGATCTGTAGAAATTTGTTAATCTCTGTTAGATCCATTTGAGATTCCCTGAGATGCTGTTTGGACATTTTTCAGCTTTTTATTAGTCATTAGCAGATTTAACCCCTTAGAAACCACAACCTTAAAGTGCAAGAGATATGTGTGTAAGACAGTAATAAAGAAAATATGAGGTAATTGATAGTCTTGGCCAAATAAGTCACCAAAAGAGTTAGATGCATTCCTGTGGCAGAATGAAGTTGTCCATCTCTGGATTTACAGATTCCCTCATTAGTTTGATACATCATTTAAAATTGCCTACATTTGTGTAGTACTGTTTTCTTTTGAAAGACCAGGTGGTTCCAATGGTGTTGAAGGCTAAGCGAGAACTTTGGAGATGTGAGCTGATATTTTAGATCAGCCAGATGCTTCCTTTCAGTGTGAGATATAGGAAGAAAGCACGCGAGAACAAAAAGGACTTAAAGTGGCCTCAAAATTGAGAATGCAGTAGTTGGATCATGCCATTTTCTCTAGGAAAACTGGAGTCTTGAATATAAAACGTAGCCTATCATTTTATAATCTTAATGCCATTTTTGTTCATTTAAATAGATTTCTCAGTCCTCAGAATGTAATGACATAAGGCCATTGGCATTTATGGTTGTGAGACCCTGAATTTATGCTTGGGTTTGAATGTAGTATTCCTGTTGATGGTGTGTCTCTAATGGCTTTATAGGCCAGCAAGCAGAAAACAATGAGCATGTGCAGGTAGACTTTAGACCATCTGTGTGCCGTAATGAAAAAGATAGTTTGCTATTAACAGAGTTTTTGCTGTCTCAAATATTGATTAGCTAATGCTTGTTACGCTTCATCTGATAGTGGAGCATACCTGAGAGGTATTGATATTGTAGACTTAAAATGGGACATAAATAATTCATAGCAGCAAGCTTTAGAAAACACACGATAAGCAGCTTTGCTATTAGAATATCTACATATCACTCCATCATTCTGAGAATGTTGTGGGAGGCAGGTACAGAGAGTGAGCAACTACTAAGTTATGCTGAATACGTATTGTTTGAGAAGGATAGGAGTGGTAGTTATGAACCTGTCTCCACATGGGTTTCACCTGCTGTAACTATAGGAAGAGACTTAGAGTTCTTAACATATTCTAAAAATTAGGTATTAGATAAAAGACTCAGCTGCTGAGTTCAGTGGGTCAAAATACTAGTCAATCTAAATCAAAGTAGTGTCACTGAAGCTATGGAGTTACATCCTCTAAACCAGCTATGACTTTTCTTGAGGATTGGGCTGTGTGAAGTCCCCAGTAGACAGAATAAAATGAAAGCACAGAGAAGGGAAAGGAATGGCTCAAAGGTGATAAGGCAAAGGTGGACAGGGAATAAATAATCTGTTTGGCCTCCTCATACAAACTGTCCATTAACTTTATCTGAATTGCCTCTGCAAGACCTGCCATACTTAAATGTAGAAGAGGAAAGTGATTAGCAGGCAGAGAAGAAAGAGTAAAGTGTTGAGACAGAGGAGATCAGGAATGATGGGATGATGAAGAGAAATGAAAGACAGTATGTGGGGATTTTAAGCCATATATACTTATTTCTGAATCCACCTTGTTCACACTTATATTTTAAGGCAAGTGCTCAACACTCATCACTGAACCCTTTTGGCTTCAGAAGCTACACCCCCAGTGAACTTGATCCTGCATGTTCATTTGCAGCCGTTTTCCCCCCAGTACAAGCTGATTTTCTGCTTATTCACACTTTGCATTTATTGTAGTTACTCTCACGGAGTCGAACATACTGTGGTCTGACTGGGGCAGGAGGCAGAAAATGCAATTCCTTTCTTACTTTCGCAGTATTTATTATGTGAAAGTCCAGACAATGAAGTCTGGCTACAGACACCCCAAAGCCTTGTGATAGGCGAGGAAAAGGGTCCAATTAAATATTTAAGTGGCTGGGCCCACTGTGCTGCTGCAGGAGTGGATAGATTACACCTGGTGAAACCTGGCCTGCAGCGGGGCGCTCGGTAAGTGCTGGGCATGAGGAAGGTGCAGAGAGGAGTGTGCTGAGCAGGCTGCTGCCATACTATGGTCAGCAGGGAATGGATTTGGCACTGCTTCTGCCTCTGCCACTGTGACTGCATCATCCTGTGCCGAATGTCTTGTAGGTGATGGAAACCTCCCTGCTACCTTGCACGTCCTGTCCCTTGCATGCCGTACTCCTGTGGGAGCCCTCCCCGGGAAGGGGGAAGGGATGTTTGTGCCAGGGCGTTTTTGCGTGGAGGTGTTCTGTGCCAGTGTCCTGTTGTGCTGGGAAATCACTTGCAGTTGTAGCTCATTGATGGATCGTTTGTCTTTAAATTGCCTTTAATTCTGGCAGGTGGGCAGTAGGAGGCTGGGATAATATTTGAAAGAAATAACCCATTAGGTTCAGGAGATGGCGGCATTAGTCAGGGCTGTTAAATCAGGAGAAGTCATTACAGCAAGAATATGGGATGATGACTTTTGAAGCAATGTTGGATTGCTTCTGTCTTTACTTGCTAGTGAATAGCATCTACACACATGAAATAGATACTGGCTTTAAGAAACAGATATGAACAAGGGCAGCATTTTATACCTGCTGTAGTTAACAGGACACTTACCTATTCTTTTTCTCTCACCTGTGACTGTCAATTCCTGTTAACACTTCTGGAAATGAGCATTTGAAGCGATGACTGGATGTACTTTGGGCCTTCCTAGTTGGATTTTTGCTTCCCTTAAGCAGAGAGCTTGGCTTTGGGTGTAAGTGTAAATGGGATCAGGTGCTGTATTTGAATATTTTGTTTATCTGTTGAATTTATTAGACTGTTAGCTAATCACTATTTCTAGTGATGTTTTTTCATATGAACTTTTTTCATAAATCCCAGAATATATCTCCATTTAGTCGTGTTTTGTAGAAAACTCCTCTTCTGTCCTGCACTCTGTCCAGGTACAGATACTGATCTTAGTTGCCTTACAGCAGTGTTAGGATTTAAATCTTGGTAAAATGGATCTTGGCTGGATCTTAACCATTAACTAGATGCAAACTATGTGTTTGTAATGTGGTGCTTTCTATGTGCACATGTTGCTTCAATGCTGCTGTTCTCCAGCTTGTGGAAAAGACTGCCCTGGCAGGTTTACTGTCTTACTGGTAGTGAAAAAAGGAAGGAGACACTTAAAAATGGAGAGCCTTTCCTTGCAAGGTTGTATGTGGAGTTGGGCCAAGAATAGACCATGGTGCTCTTGACACGTTGGGTGCTGCAACAGGCTACATGTGCATATATGTATTTCTAATCTAATGTGTCATAAGTCCTATTGTTAAACAAATCTAAAAATTACATTTGACCAGCTAAGTGTGTAAATATCAGCTGATTGAACTGCTGTTCATGCCAGTGGCTCAGTTCTTTTTCCCTGTAACTTTGGAGATTTTCAGAGATTCCTTTTGTCCAAAAAAAAAACAAGAGAAGAAGAAAAAAAAATCAAATCCCTGCCTTTTATTTGATATAAAGAATTGTAAGTCTGAAGTGGGTATAAACAGGTATATGCACTTATTTGGGTGCAGAAACACAGAGTCACACTTAGCTAAAAGAAGATACTGCGTTTATATTTCACAGAACAGATGTGTAGGGCTTGATATGTCCGTGGGCAAGTGCTTTGTGCTCTCACTGCAGAGCACGAGGCCAGCATTGCCAGTGCTCCCGTCTCTTAAAACCAAATTCAGGAAAATATCTTTGCGATACAAGGCATATCTTTGGATGGTGTGTATTGATTTACATTCTCAGCTTCTTTGGAGCATCTACTGCCTGAGCTCCAGCATTAACCAAATGCCCATGCAGTGGTGGGGAGGTGCCAGCTGCTCAGCATGGCCAATGCGCTCGATTTTAATGGGACTCTGACAGTATTTGGTGTTTTTCTTAAAGCTCCGTTACTTTATCTCATGCCTAGAGGCAATCTTAACCTTTATTGAAAAGTTTCAATCCTGAATGTTCAGGAAAATAGGCTTGATGCAAATTCTGGAAAACAATCACAAAAAGGAGGGAACTGAAGTTCTTTGGGACTTGTTTATTTGATACTAATAATTGTGGGGTTTATTTGCTCTTTTCTTTTTTTTTTAGCTAATCTCATGGTCCTAAATTTTATGGATTACATTGGCACTGACTGTCATCTTCCCCCATCATCTTCCTTGTGTCTTTATAAGGCCAATAATATTGGAATCACACCCTTAGAAATTCAGCTATGCCTTTTTTTTTTTTTAATTAAAAAAAGAACTATCCCTATAGCTTTCTATACACATAACATTTTTCTCAGAGCCAGAGGCAGTTCCCCTAACAAAAGCAATTGCTCATCATCTAGGTTGGGTGCTTACTTATCACGAAACTGCCTGAGGAAACAAGGCTGTTTCTCTAAGAGCATCAGATCTCCTGCATCAGCCCCTGCCAAGGAGGGAGGTGCTGGCGGTCACCCCGCTCGGTGCCACCTGGCAGGTGGCTGCCTCACCCGCCTCTGTTTCATTAGTACGTAATTGAGCCGTTGCTGAATTAGTTCTTTTTTGCTTAGAGCTCAGCACAGCAAACAGAATCCCCCCAGGATGCTCCAGTTCCTTTTTTTCCTGTTCTGCACGGAGCTTTCCTGTGCTCATCTTGCCAGTTGCACTCTCTGTTTCTTGGAAAGCTGGCACTGCACAAGGTCTGTCCCAGCACATCCACTGGGCTCCTGATCCAGTTAGCTGTGTAGGCATCACCTCCCTCTTTGCTGCCATCCCAAAGGTCTGGTGCTCGAAGCACTTCCCTGGGAAGCGGAGAATCAATTGTTCAGCCACTTCCCCTGCCCAGGGGGAACTGCAGCTTTCCTTTCCCAACTTCTCCCACCCCAACAAGCTCATACTGTTCTAGATCAGTGTGCATTTTGTTCTTCCTGTTAGAGCTGGGCTGCTGAGAGGAAAATAATTCCCAGTTCTTATGTAATTCTTATATGTTAATCAATCTCCAGCATAAAAAATTATCAAATGCTGTGCCAGTGTCGTGATGGATAAACAGCAAGGATCAAAAAAGTGCCATCATATTTTATGCAAAATAACTGAATTAACAGTTAACAGCTTTAGCAGCTGAGTCAAAGGCACACTGGTTTCATGGTGGTGTGCTCAGTAGCACTTCTAGTGAATTGAAGGTTATTTCTTTCTAATCACCGTGCAGCACTGGATCTTTGCATGGCCTTTGTATTTGGTAACTCCTCTCTGGATCTCCTCTTTTCCATCCTGCTCAGTACACATGCACAGCTGTGTGGTTGTGCGTGTAAGGGCACCTGCAATTCCATTTGTTGCTTTTTCCTAAAGGAAAAGGGAAAAAAAGGACTGTGCACAGTGTACACACCTGTACATATGTATTTGCAGGAGGTGTGAACTAATGCTAGGTTAAGCCACTCCCATGTTAAATACCAGGCTTGTTTTTCCAGCTCTGTCACTGTCCTTAAATCTTATCTACATCAGAAGGTTTCAGCAGTGAATGTTAAATCGGTTTTTAGTTCAAATGAACAGACTTCATACAGACCCCCTGTGCTCACACCCTTATTTCACATTAAGCAGGGCCTGTTTCATGTTAGATTAAAGTAATCTTAGAGGTAAAAGATAAAAGCAAAGCAATTGCAGTCTTGGGAATGGTACTTTTAAAAGTTTCTGAGATGGAATTTCTGCAGTTCAGCTGAGGGTTGGTACCTGGATAGATACTGCTCCTTGTCCAATGTAGAATAAGGTAAAATGAGGTTATGTAAAACATTGCTGAGGATGGTTTTAAGAGGATGTGTCTTACTTTGCACTGTCACAGACTTGCAGCACTGTTGGTTACCGAGACAAGAAAACGAAGTATAGAAGGTTTCTGGCACACCTTTGGAAATGCTTGCCATGGGTCAAACCAAATTTGGTCTGCACCAGAATAAGAGTGTCTTAGTGACCTTTAGCACAGGTTTAACTGTGTCAGTAGCAAATCTCACCTGTAGGTATATTGATGCAACCAAATTTTATTTGTGCAGAACACAGCCTGGGTGCAATCAAGTCACTTCTGCCTCACGGCTTTGGTGAAGCTTAATTAAGGTTAATAAAGTTCTTTGCAGTTCTCAGAGGAAAAGTTTGGTCCATGTGTAAATGATGTTGTAGAAGGTATTTAATGTACTCTTATAAATGCTGCAGAGGCATGCAGCCTGTGAATAACACTGTCTGAAACTCTTTCTATTTCAAGTTAATGTTTAATAGGAATGAGGCAAACTGCCTGAAAGCAGGCCTTGTGGCACTCTCCCCAAACCCTGCCTTTGGTGGGTGTGCTCCCTCTCTCTGCCATGGTGCTTTTGCTTACAGTGATTCAAATGATCAAATGGGATCCTGTACGGAGCTGCAGGTGCTCTGTCATACACTTAACAGCACAACAAAACCCTAATGGCATTAAAACTCTTAAAAGGGAGCCAGTAGTGACCCACAGACAAAAGTGCTGCTGTTCCTCTGTGCTTTGCCTCAGCCCCTGCATTCCTCCTGTCAGACAGGTGCTGCCCGCAGAATGCCTAACACGTGAGCTGTTGCATGTCAAACCAAACAAGGCAGGACCAGGACCCCAGGACCAGGAGTCCCTTGTCATGGGAATGCCATGGCAATATAGCAGCATGCTTGAGAGGCCAGTGGCTCTGTCCAGCTGCAGTGATGTGGAGCAGAGTGATCCCTCTTCTCAGTCCTTCAACTCGCCATGGAAAGTTAGGTCTACCTGACCTGCCATGTCATCCAACTCGGGTTGGGCCCCAGTAGTGGTATAGGCACCCTGCTTTATCTGCAGGCTTTATCTAGACTAGATAAATAGGCACCCTGCTTTATCTGCACGCTAATTAGATCAGTGCTTTGTCCAGGATAATTGTCTCTACTAATGAGTTTAAGGGAGTGCCACTAGTACAGCACTGTTGGTTGAGGTTCTGGCTCCCACTCTTTGGATAGATGCTGCATCGTGGCATATGGCTGTGCCAGGACATCTCCAGCATGTGCAGTCCCTGTCAGGAGAGAACAAGTTGAGGTTCTCAGGGCAGAGGCAGGTGTTTAAAGTGCTGACAGAGGCCCTGCAGCAGCAGTGTGATTGCCCAACAGCAGCAAGAGAGCTAAAATTACAGCCAGGCTATGAATAGGGGAAGTGGTGCTCTATGGGCACACAGAGCATCCCGCCCTGGCTGAAGTGAGAACAGAAGCCACTGGATTTCACACCTCATCGTGGGGCTGGGCTTCCTGGGGGACACTCAGGGGAGTCGGCCAGCAGCACAGCCGGGAGCAAAGAGGCCCCAGCTGTGTGAGGGTGAAGAGGAGAGGTTATGGTGAAGACAGCAAAATACACTGTTCAGCTGATTCTCAGCATGGGCTTGCACGCTGGCCCTGGGAACTGGCCAGGGCTCCCTCCTCCCCCAGTGCTCTGCATGGGGAATGGTGGCCCAGGCTGTACCTAAACAGGGACACTGGGATTAGCATTGGTCAGAAATGCTTTTGACAACCAATTTATCTTTTTCTTTTTTTCTGTAAGAAAATGCCAATTTATTTGAAAGATATTGATGTGGGAAAGAAAAACTTTGCAGAAACTTGTAATCTGCAGTGATTTCTTCTGTTCTTGTCAGGATAAGCAAGTTCACATTCCCCAGATATAAATGATAACAGGTTAGATCTGATGGCTTAACCTGGTCTCCCACAATCCAAGTACATGCTGAAATTATCAAGGAATGAGGGAGACCTGTTTATCTCTCTCTCACCTCTTTTCATCCCATATGATGAAGACTCTGATGGCTGTTTGTGTTTGTTTGGTTATTTGTTTTAGTTTCTTGGGTTTTGTTTGGTTGGTTGTTTTTGTTTTGTTTGTTTGGGGTTTTTTCACAAAATAATCATGTTCTTTTCATATACAGAACAAAAATTTCCAGTATCATGAATTTAAAGCCCATACATATTTCTTATTCAACTCTGACTCTGGACCCTTTCCTTGGTCCACCACATTCATCACACTGGTCCATAAGAACCATGGAGGCTCTAGGGGTTGCAGAAATCCCAGTCAGGGGCTGCTTCCAGTGCACATAATAAATGAAAGAGCTCTAAGAGTGTTAGATTGGACCTGCTGTATTGAAGAAGCACAAAATCCTGGTTGCCCAGCAAAATAAGCGGTCCTGGTTTTGATGCTTGAGTGCATGCGGTCAGTGGTGCTTGCAGTTGTAGCATAAGTAAAAGAGGGAAAATAAACATCATTTGGAGCTGTTTGTTCGTGCCTTCCCGCCACAGCTACACCAGCGTGGAAGCCAGCACCATGGGCTTTTTATCAGTGACAGCTTTGATACTGTGTTATGGCTGGCTGTTCCAGACACAGACATCCCTGTGCAGTGGTGCAGGAGCAGCCACCAGCACATGGAAACCATCACACCCACCACAAAGCTGTGCCCTGTGCCAGGAGTTCCCCATTCTGTCTGTAGGGACAGCTGGGGAAAGGCAGAGTGGGTGCTGGGGCGGCTGAGCAGGGAGAGAAAAAGCAAACACGGAAAACATCTGTGTGCTCCCAAAAGCTGCCTTTAGCTGAATCACAAGATACTTATATAAAAGTGTGGTTAATTATTGCAAAGCAACCAAGTGAGGAAATACAGACATTCACAGAGTATGTCCTGTGTTAATTAGTTCCTAAAAATGTAGATCACAGCAGCTGTGAAGCTGCAAACGGATGAGTAGCAAAACTGTCTCTCCTGGTTATTGTGCTGAGAAGTGCCCGTCTCTGTGAGGCTGTTCCCAAAGGCTGTCAGGGTCAGAATCATCTCACAGGGTGGCTAGAGAAGCATGTCGAAGTGAGCCATCACCAAGAGCACTTACTGTTCATGTCTGCTCCGGTCAGAGAAATATCTAAAAATGTGGAGAGGAATTAAACCCAGAAATGCACTTGAATTTAAAAACCCTCAGCCACATAGATATGTGCTGTATGTGCACTGCAGAGCATACATGTATGGAACCAAGCATAAAATGAATTCTGGCTGGGCATGCCAAAAGCCATCCCTATCTTTGTCATGCCAGCACCTTAAACTCCTTTCACCTGAGCTGCCTGGTCTCTGCTTCCCAAATACTTGCTAAGTTTTTTCCTGAGGCTTGCTTCCCAAAAACAGCCACCCTCTCCCTCACATTCTTTGTTTCGTATGATCTTTACAAAATGTGGCATTTCTGTCTAAATAGTTTACCAAGGGCCTGTGATAAACAATATTAAGTTGTCAGTCATGAGTCATTAAAGAAGTGAACTGTCTTCATACCCAATCTTAAGATATTTTTGTCAGAGCATTTGGCTTAGTGGTTGTCACAAGCTTCATTTTTGGGAGACCCAAAATTGGAATACACACGCCTGATTTTCAGAAAGTGCTGTGTACCCTATCTTCAAATGTCAGTCCTTAAACACATTTCAAAAATGTGCACAATTTCCTCAGGATCAGTCAAGGCTCTGGAGTTTCTGACTACGACGCATTTCTGCCATCTTTCCTGTTTTCACGCAATCATACTTTCTAAATTGGTTTTCAGATGACATTCAGCCTGGCAGAAACTCATAAAGAAAATAGAGATAAATATCCTTAACAATTTGAGAATGACATATTTAGGTTTGTAAGTGTTTCATTCTGATTTGCTCACTGGATAACTTTTAAAAGGATGGAATTTTACATTTGAAAATGAAAAAGTAAGGTAGACATAATAATTTCCTGCATGTAACTGATCTCCTCAGTTTATCAGGGAAATTGTTGTTGGGTTTAGTTGAACTCCTATCTGTTTAGTCCCAGTTGCAACCCATCTCCTCAAATCAATGCAACAATCCTCCTTCCAATAAATGCAAGACCACCACGGCTTATGTTTCCAACAGTTGCTTTTATTTTCAGAATAATTATTTCTCTCTGAAAATGGCATGTAGTGTTGATGTACTTGATTGAATGTTCAAGAACAGAGATTAAATGATGAATCAAGAGAGATGTGACTTACATGGTGACATGTGTAATTGGCTTTTGTTTGTGAATGACAGTGAAGGCTCAGCTGGATGTGGATCCTGCAGAAGCAGAAGATCAACAGCTTTGTTAAAAGGGAAACCACCTTTGTAAAAGGCTTGTTTAATTTTGTATCTCTGCACTTTCTATCAGGTAGCTTCTTGATACCAGCTGAGCATCAGAGCAGCACTAGTTAGCACATGTGCTCACAAACTCAGCAAGGTGGTTGAGTTTCTGTGCAAGCACAGAATAATCCATGAGAGATGGATGTGAACCATGTTAAAGCTATAAATGTATCCCAGTGGTGGACTGTCCTTCTGTGGGACATCTTTTGCAACAGTACATCTTCACCATCACCAAGGGATTAGTATGTATTCTACATCTACTGTGGTGCCAAGTTTCTGGACAAATCTGCTCCCACATTTAGCCATTGGGTTTTCCTAGTGAGACTAAAAATGTACAGGAGGCTATTTGTCTAATAGGAAAAAAAAATTAATAATAAAGCAAATAATAAAGACAATAATGCTTGGGGTTCTTCTGTCATAGTAAGATGGAGAAACATTCTGAGTGGCAGTGTCTTTTTAAAACGTCAGTCACATTTGCTTTCCTAATAGCATTCTCTCATTTTTCCTGTAGGTCCAGCTGCCCAGCGCCAGGTCCAGAATGGTCCATCTCCAGACGAGATGGAAGCACAGAGAAGGTGAGTTAATCAGCTGTGTCAGAGTCCTAGTTTGTAACTTGGATGAACATGCAGTTCTGAATGTTTTGTAGCTATTGCTAATGATTCTTTAATGACTTTAATGAACTGAAGCTGTAGGCAGACTCTTTGTTTGGGAAGTACTTAGGAGTCTCTCTTTCTTCGTCCAAAAACTAAACTTTCTGGAAACTATAGGGGAACTAGTTTCCTGTACCTTTATGAATAACTGTGAATGACCTGAGATTTAGTAGGATTTATCTATGACTAAGAAGTGGGTCGGGGGGTGATGGTATTTCACCTGACATTTGTGAGATTTACTTTAGGATAGCAGAGCTGTCATGAAGGTCAGAGAGCCCCTGCTCACCCAGAGGCAGGCAATGTTGCCTGTCCCACTGCCTGGCTGAAAGACTTGATCCAGCTCTTCCTTTAACCGATGAAAATCACTGATTCTGCAGACCATATGTAATTTAGACCTCAAATTTGGGTGTCTATTCTATACATTTAAAGTGTGAGCAGCTTGACTACATTAGAATAACAATATTTTATTTATTCCTTTTTGTTTAGAGACAGTAAAAGCCTTTTGGGTACATATTGTTTGACTGCTACAGGGCACCTGGTTGTGGGAAAGCTTCTTTTGCTCCACTGGAGTGGAATAAGCTATGCCAGTAGATGCACTTAGATATTACTGTATCTGCACTAGAGGACTTTCAGCTTTAATTATGCTGATGCATTCTTTAAGCATAAAGCAGACCTAATTTTAGGCCTAGGGTGTTTTTTTTAACATCTTATGAACAGGCAAGGAAATTAAGTTATGGTATCTACCCTGAAAATTTGGCTGTTTAAAAGGTTTTTTAGAGACCTTTACAGAAATGTTAAAAGAATATATTTTTAAGTCAGAGTGTAATTTGTCCTCTCTTGTACTTTAGTCCTTGCATACTCCTTAAGTAGCCTTGTGCCAATCTCAAGCTTTATTTAGTTCAACTGGAATAAATTTGACTTCCTAAGAGTTTAAGAACCTCTCCTTTTAGCATGTGTGGGAGGGTGCATTTGGCACATATAATCTGCTCTGACCAAGGGCAGAAAGGGCTGGTATGAACCCCAGTGATTTCAAGGGGCATTGCTGACCCTTGTTTTGGGGAGCAACCCACACCTCTGCCTGTTCTGCAGTGGCTCCAATGACTTGGAAATGTCTTACCCATATTTTCCCTGGTCTGTCAGACTGAAGTTTTCCAAGTCTGTTCTCTAGATAAACCTAGAATTTCCCCCAGGTTTAATCAGGAAAATATATGTGTCAAGTTGTTCATCATCAAACTTCACTAATAAATGCCAGGCTAAGGTAGGGGACAGTATGCTTAGGAAATTCTTAGTACATGTGTTTACAGTTTACATTTTAGCAGTGCAGTTGATGCTATTGCGTATTTATCCAGGTCATAAATACCAAGGAAGAGCCAGTGTATATATTGAAGTAAAGATTTCTATTTGTTTGGTTTCAAGTGCCATATCTTAAATGAAACCAGTGGAATCAACCAAACAAGACTTTCTCAAAACTGTTTCCCCTTTGCACTTATGATAATTTTCTCAGATGCCTGTAATAATTTTCTAGAAATTGCCTGGATTGCATATCCTAAGCATAAAACCTGTTTAGAATTGATCCCTCCACAGAAAAATCATGGATTTTCCTTTCCGATGTATTGAACTAGAATTGAAATATGAGAAATTTGGTTTGTAAATTAAGATAGTCTCTTTTTTTTTCTACATAATGTAACTTTGTTTTTATGGACTATTTTTTCTGTAAAAAGAGAAAAAGTTTGGTATAGAAATAAGATAAATTGTTTATCATTGCAGACTCTGCAAAGTACAAGTGAAAATGTAACAGGGAGATCTCTCTAAAATATTGTGTAAGGAGTTAAAATAGAAATGTTGCTTAGAGTTAAGCTTGCCTTACTGTACAGGCCACGAAGTAAAGCTGTTGCAGGAGAAAAAGAAAACTGTGCAGTTAAGACTAGCCCAAGTATGCATGATACAAATTCAGGGCAAACTTGACCTAGAAACAGTGGAAGAAAATTGTAATAAACTTTATTACCAAGTGCTTCAGCAAGGTAATTTCAGAGTTGTGTTTTAATATTGTTGAAATCTTTAGTCCATATCCATGCACTTGTGAAAAAGCCTGGCAAATAGTCTAGTTTTTCTATCAGTCTTTTCTAGCAGAGCAAAGCGAGGGTGGGTTTGTGGCAGGGTCAAGGACATCCCTTGCTGCAGGAACGCTCCAGTGTGCAAGAGCAGACCTCTGCTGCCGGGCCCTTGGAACTGCACATCCCTGCAGACCAGTGCCTGTACCAAGCCTTTCCCTGCAGGGACAGCCCGGGCAGCACTGGAGCTGGCAGCTCCTGGGGGAAAAGGTGCCAAAAAAGCAGCAGTGCAGTGTTGTGATCGCTCTTTGCAGAGGAAACACAGCAGTGGGGATGCTGCTGGGGGTGCTGGTGGCACAGGGCAAACTGTGCTGGGGCTGTCAGCCAGATTGGCCAATGCCAAAAAGGGCTTGGATGTGCACCTGGACAACAGAGGCTTTGTACAGTCACCACCAAAACACAGATCAAGCTTTGCTATATATTCGTTCTCACTACAAGTTCTTTTGGCTCCTGATCCGTAAAAGATTCAGGACTGTGTCATTTTCAATATTTCCTTCCCTGGAGATGTTCAAAAGCTGTCTGGATGCAACGCTGAATAACATTCTCCAGGGGACCCTATTTGAGCAGGGTGGTTGGACTAGATGGCCTCCCGTGGTCCCTTCCAACCTTGCCCAATTAAGGATTCTGTGCTTTTATGTGAGATGCCACTCACTCTTTCCTTGCAGTCCTCATGCACTTAAGGTTAGTGGCATGCGTGGCTGCTGTGCTCTCCTGGGCCTTGGGCACTGACTATTCCTTGTGCAGAGCCATTGAGGAGTTACCTTAGATGGATCAACCAACCCCTGCCGTGTGTGGTGCATGCAGGGCAACGTCCTGGTTAAGCTTCCCCAATGTGCGAAATGGCACTTCTGAGCCAGGGCAAGTGAAATCAGCCCCACCTCCATCTCACGGGATCAGCATCTCATCCAAGACATACAGCTCGAGTGCTTTTCAGGGTGTAAAGCTCTCAGTCAAAATTATAAAGAATACATAATGACCAAGGGGTTTTTTCATTGCTGTTTTAGACAAGTGATGGAGCAACAGCAACAGCGCCAGGAATCGCTGGAAAGAAGAACCTCTACCACAGGCATGTATCAAATCAAGCAGATACAGTTTCTTATCTCCTCTTGCTGTTGTTGGGGTTTGTGGGGTGTTATACAAGAGCTAGACTGCTAGAAGTGGTTATAGTTATGAATAGATTTTAAAGCATTTTCAATTAGAGACTTACATGCATTTGGGTGTGGTTGTGTTATTTTGCATAGGCTTGGGTCTGGGGCGTGCAGGTACAGCTAGGCAGGTTTTGCACTTGGAAAAACTTACACAGCTTAGGAACATTTTAGCTGTACCAAGGGGGCCTGGCCATGTTTCTTCCACACCCATGAGGAAAGCAGGTAGCACAGCCACTGCAAGAGTTGACTCTGTGTGTCCAGAGGGTGTCAGCATGAAGGGGTTGAAGTGCTGGGCGTGCTCAGGCACTCCACATCATTCTGCAGCACAAAGCAAACTACAGCACTGAGGAAAATAGCTCTAGATGCTCATCAGTGGGGATTTTGTGATCATGAAATGAGGAGTCTTCTGTGAGCTTAATGGAAAATATATATATATATATATTTAATGAGCTTACGAAAATCCTCCATAGCATATTAAGTTGCACTAAGCTGAGAGAAGAGATGACTGGAATAGTTTATAACTACAAAATATGGCTTTGCCTCTCTGAAAGGAAGCAGAGCAACAAAGCCAAGATGGCCATCTTGTGTTTGGGCTTTGGTTTTGGGCAAGGTTTTCCAGTTAATCTGGTCACACAAGTGAAATGTTTTTCCTCAGCTGTTAACACTTTTCAGTTTTTGACTTGAAACCAGCTCAGACATACACACATACCTTCAGCAACAGAAGTAGTTGGACTCCTCTTTCAGGAGAAATTAGTGTGCTATTCTGCATAAGGAACTTAGCGAAAATCCTGCCCTGGCAGACACAAGGAGACACATGACTCCTAGGGGCGGCTGGCTGTCCCCTTTCTGGCTGCAAGGTGGCCACCTCTGTGTGCAGCATATCCCTTGCAGCTGTCCCTGGTGCAAAGGTGATGCTCGTGATCCTGACTCAGATTCACGTGGGGCTTGGAGGAGCCTCGCTGGCACCAGAGCATGCAGCCCATCCCGTGCTGCCAGGGTTCTGCTCCACACACCCCTCCAGTTCTGCTGAGGGCTGGAAATCCCCAAGCTGGTGCCTGCACCATCTCCTCTTTGCTTTGTTTGAGTTTCTGTTTGCGTTTACTTCACGGTTCCTTTTTCTCCGTTCCACTTTGCCTTGGTTTCATTCCTTGCTGCATACCCACCTTATTCTTTTCATTTGTCTTTTCTGTTCTTTTAGTTTCCACCCTTCAGTTAAGACTGTGCTCTCCCCTCTCTCAGTCCCAGTCTCCTCCTCCCACCTCCAGTAACTGCGGTGCTCCTGCCTCTGGTGTTGTGCTCCCCCCACTACCTCATGCCAGCACTGTCTCTTCAGCACCCGTTATCCCTGAGCCCGCTAGTCAATCCCCTTTCATATCCCAGCAGAGAGCTAGAGAGCTCCCGCAGTTCCTGCACAGGCACTCGGCCTCTGAGCTGCCAACAGCCCCAGGTTCCTCCCCTACATCCTGCCCAAACAGCAGGACTGTAATGCCAAGCATCAGACGAACCTCGCTGTCTCCACTGCCTCTCCATCCTTCCCACTTTGCCTCATACCAGCCTCTCAGGGGCTCTTCTCCTTCATGCTCTCCTGGGTATTGTGCTCCCTCTGCCACAAATGCACCATCTCTGCAGAGGGGTGACATCCTGGAGCCATGTGGCCCCACCATCCTGCCTGTGATTCCTGTCCCACCTGACAGGGTCAAGGGACCCACAGATAAAGCAGGCCAGGACACCTCAGCAAATATACCCCTGAATGGCCACCCTGAAGAACAAACTACTTTAGGCCCCTCAGGGACCCAGGTGAAAAGTGTGGATGGGTCCTTCTTTCCACACCTAGGAGCTGCACCCTGCTCCCTGCTGCCCACCATCACCAGCCCCCCCAGCTCCTCTGGCCAGGCTCCTTCCCCGTCCTCCCATCCATCATCTTGTCCTCCACAGCAGTGGTGTCAGCCCATGTCACACTGTTTTCCATTGCCTCCCCCTCACGCTGCTGTGTCTGAGGTGGCTATGCCCAGGAGGACCCCTCCTTACATGACATCATCAGCCATTGCCCACTTGAGTAAGTACTGATTTTGAGTGAGTTGTGACCTGTGTAAAGCCTTAGCTGTCAGCTGTTTTAAAAGCCCTGTTGGCACTGCCTGTAACCATTAGAAAAAGGGCTGAGAGACCCAAAGCTACTCCTGCCACGTGTGATTTCTGAAATTGGGGTGGAAAAGTATCAAAATAACTCAGAACTAGTCCAGGGACTAGGCAAAAAATAAGAATTACAGGGCCAGGACCCTACAGCTGGGTTGTTGCAATGCATATTCTTACTGTATTAGGCCAGATGGAGAGTTTTGTAATTCAGCAAGTTGCTTCAAAGAGCTTCATATAGAACCTATTTTCAGCTAGTCCAAACATAGCAGATGGGCTCTTCTGAAGCCTCTTCTGGAGGCCAGGTCTGTGGTAGACTTCTTGTCTGTGTAGGAATATTGGTAGAGGTTGTGATTTTGACTCCTTTTCTTAAGTGTTTCCAGCAAAAGAGAGAACATGGATTTTGTCTAAGTTACCCAGAATTCCCTGTGCTTGTGCAATTTATTTATTTCTAGAAAGTCTTTTCCTGGCATAAAGTGCATTTATAGTTGTTAGCTTGTCACTATAACTATTCCAGCAAACCTTTTTCATTGAAGGGAGATCAAGAGCTTGGGTCTGCCCACTTTGCATATGGTCTTGATTTCTAGTGCCTACCTAAAGCCTGCAGAGTCAGAACACTTGCAAGTAATGCCTATTTGCAATTCAGAGCATACGTTTTGTGACTTGGATCTATTCATGTTTATAACCATGTATAATGCTAAAGTGATGTGCCTAGAGAAGGAAGAAAAATAAGGCATTTCCTTTCACTTTCTGCTAAAAATATTACTGTAACCACTGGAGGCTCAGTCCTTCAGCTGATACAAGTCCTTGAAATCCACTTAGTTCAATAAAGTTATTTTAGACTCACATCAGTCCATTATTTTGACTCAGTTCAGTTTTTGCCTGAGGCTGGCCTCTAATTAGGTGGGTGTATTTTTGCAATTACAATTAACTGTACCCACAATGAATTACTAGCTATTATGTTCATGAACGAAAGAGGGCTTGAAATGTTTAAAGTATTTCTAATAGCAGCTATGGTTCATTTCAAGAATGGAATTAGGAGTGTGAAATAATGGCAGAAGTAACCACAGAAATAAGGCAGTATTGTAAGAAAACCTAGACAAGAAGAAAAACAGGCTGTTAATGTTAAATACAGCTTCCAAATGTTTCTCGTCAAAACCCACCTGTCTTTCAAAATAAGACTTACTGAGCAACTGAACCTGTGATTTTGTACCAGGAGCAGCCTGTTCTGACAGATCATGCATGGGGAAATACCCTTGGGGAGGTGTGTTTGTTCAACTGTCCTGCTACAGACAGGTAAAACACTGCAATGGAGTTACCACCATCAGCCCCTCCAACAGACTGCTGCTGTGAGATTTGCTGAACCTCAGGGTATTTGAAGCTAGAGTCTCCCCTGGTTATTTTACAAACTGGCTGAGGCCACACACCTTCTGTTGGACAGAAGGGAGGATGTGTCGCTGTAACCCACGACTCTCATGAAAAGCTGATGCTAACCAAAGTCCATGGAGTTTGCTGATGCAGTTTATTATCTCCATATAGAAAGCTATGGGAGAAGCAGAACGATATGCCACTTATGAATTGGGAAGCGTTGTCCGTGATTTGATTTCAACAGAGAATAAAACACTAGCCCAGCCAGGGAGAAGAGGAGGGAAAAGGTCAGTTCATCAGTAAAAGGGTCTCACAGGAGGACACAACTGTAGCTGACTGAGCATTGATACAAACACCATTTCCCATTCTTCCACTTGCATGGTGCTTCCTTGAATTGATCACTCGTCCTGCAGTCAGGTCACAGCCTTGGGAGTGGGAACGTGACCTTGTCCATGGGCTGGAGGAGATCGTGCTTCACACCTAATTCCTGTTCTCTGCATTTCAGGCCCAACACTTCCACCTGGTCACCCCAGTGGTGCTGCTGTGATCCCTGCTTCATCTGGGGGGCCCCCACCTCCGCCACCCCCCCCNCCACCGCCCCCGCTGCCAGTCGGCGCCGGCCAAGGGGCTGGCACTGAAGATGGGTCAGTGTCAGGGCTCGCAGCAGCTCTGGCTGGTGCCAAACTAAGGAGAGTTCAACGGGTAAGGAGGTGGTACTGGGACTCCCCGGTGGGCTCTTCTCCGCTGTGGGAAAGCCTGGCACAGCGTGGTGTAGTGGTCTGCAAAATCCAGTGTGAAGCGTGGTGAAACACACTCCAGCTGACCATTGGGTGGACTTTTAAATGTGAGTTTGCAGTGAAAATAAAGCTGAGCAGGAATGGTTTGGTAGTTTGTGCTCTTCAGAAAATGTTAATTAGCAAATGGCTGCAAGTTCTCACATTGCCAGGATTTCCTTGTTTTGGCAAAGTCCACCGTTATACTATTTGTTAGTGTTTTCAGTTGTTATAAGAGGTTAAAACTACAGTATGCTTACAAAAACTTGTATAGTGTGTTGAGGCCTCATGTCAAGAGTTGTCCACTTAGGTAAGGGTTGCTTAACCATGCATAAACATAATCATGAACAAACAACACTGTGGGTTCTTTCATCATTTGCCCATATATTTGCTGCACCCAGACCTTTCTTGGTTTTACTAAGGTTCATGCGGGTCTTCTCCCCAAGGCAGAATGCATCCTATCTCTGGTTTCAAGCTGTGATTGTAATCACTGTTCCTAATACTTAGGAAAACTAATCATTAAGGGCGTGGTTGTAAAGGAAACTGTTCATTAATTCCAGTGTTGATTTCTGTCTTAAGCCAGAAGATGGTTCAGGAGGGTCCAGCCCCAGTGGGGTCTCTAAGAGCGATGCCAATCGAACAAGTAGCGGAGGAGGCGGAGGAGGACTAATGGAAGAAATGAATAAATTACTGGCAAAAAGGTTTGTACTTACACTTCAAGTAAGCCCCATGAGATCTGAAGGAGATTGTGGAACAAAGTGCTGGCATTTTGGGTTAGCAGTGGGTCACTTTGGTGCTTCTTTGCAATGTGACAGGTCCTGCATAGATGCTGGATGCCAGTATGGCCTGGCCTTTAATATGAAAGGTGTTGCAGCAATGATACCTGGTGGTGTGTACCTGCTGTAGCAGATCCTGCAGCATGGTAGCCTTCAAAGATGGTGATAAATATATTCCCTGGGGTTTTGCCATTTTACTAGTTCTATTTCAAAGTTACTGTTTTCAGTAAGAGTAAACTATGAAAGGAACTTAGACAAGTCATTCTTTATTCAGTACATTCAGGATGCTGAGCCCCAAAATAAAAAACACAGTTGCAATAAAAGGACAACACCTTGGCAGGTAACCTATTATTGATTGTCAGTGTGTTTCAGACAGACTAGCCAAGTTATTCTCCACTAAAGCGAGTCATGCTGAATCAAGCTACCAGCTGTTAAAAGGCATTCAATTTTTCCAATTATTTTTTTTCTCTTTTCCCCTTACTCTGTCAGTAATACTCTGTCAGACTCCCAAGTGTTAGATGCTTTATTTTTGAATCTAAATTTTTTTAACTTAGGAATAGTGAAAGAAAAGGATGAATAAAATGGTAGGTACAGTTGTAGAGTGCGCAGAGATGGAGTTTTTAAATAATGTTGTCTAGTATAAGGATAGTTCCCACCTCAAAGGATCTGATTCCCACTGTCCTGTTCATTTCAGAAGGAATTCTGAACATGGAGTTTAGATGTAATCCTTTGAAAAGTATTAAATAAATGCACAACACTCTAAAAAGTTGCCAGCAGTATAAAGCAGCAAATAGGTAATTTTCTTTCTTTTCAGAATTAAATTAGCCTGGCAGCTTGTAATAGCTTTTTACTGGTTCTTGGGCTGCTCCATATCAAGAAGTTGGCTGTAAGTGAAGTAAGGTGACTAGATGCTGGGGCATTTCATATGTTTAGATATAGAAATCGTACACTCTTCTGTGGTTCTAGTCTAAAGTGTACTCCAGTATGGCTTTTGGCAGTGGGATCTCATGTCTTCAGGTATTCAGGGTCAAATTCCCCTGATATTTTAACAAAAGCGCTTGGATTGCCATGAGCACTCTGCTGCCTCTACTCTGAAAATAACTGAGCTGCAAATACTTTCCCGGGGAGTTGACAGCAATGGAATTGTCCCCTAAATTTTGCCTCACAAAGCCATGGAAGTAGTTGGAAATACGCAAGTGTCAGTCAACGGTGCAATCTGGGCACATGATGTTAAACTGATACTGAGAGGATTTCTTTTGGCTGCAAACCCCTTTTTATGTGTGATGACACAGAGAAAGGAAGAACCTGGCTCTGTGTTGCAGGTTGTTCTTACCTGCCTTACTTACTTACTCTAATCAGGAGGTAAAAAACGTGCTTTTTTTAAGTGAGCATGTTCAATACAGAAATCACAGAGTAATGAGCGTGGGATCTCAAGGGGCCCTTTTCTGAGCAGTAAACCCCATGCTCAGAAACAGGGACTATGTCTAATGCTCAGTAAGTAACAGGAAAACACTTCTGAGAGCTCAGGTGCTATAAAATACCACTCTCTAGCTTTAGTGGGCCTCCTGAGAGCAGCCCTTTGCCTCAGGACTGACGTGCCAACACAATAATGAACTCACAAACCACTGTCATTTCCAGCCCAGTGAAGTTTGTTGCAGGACATAAATCTAACACTGGTCTCTCACTCTGGCAAATATTTCTCTCACCTAGATTTGTAATATTTATAACCTTTTTTTTTTTTTGTTAGAAGAATCAAGTAAATATTAGGGAAAGACTACAAATTTTTTTACTGATCTAATAAAATTATTAATGTAATTGAATATCTGGAAATAATTTTGACATCACTGTGTCCTACAGACATGTACTCTTCTGTCTGCTTTTTTATTGTCAACTTTTCATCAAATCCTCCAAGTTGTGTATCCAGTGAGGCTTTTCTCAGAAGCCTTTCTTAGTGCCACTTGGGAATTGTTTGTTCTGTGAGATGAATTTGGTTCACTTCAGAAGCAAGACTAAGGGTAGTATTCACAGGTGGACAAGGGTAAAGTTCAGCACAACCAAAATCTGTATGGAGACCTGAGCTGCCATTCCCCTAATTGTCTAAAATGGGAAATTGGATGTCTAAAGCATCAGCAGCTGGCACACCAGAGTACTGTTTAGACCCTAAAGAGGGCTTGAAAATCAAGAATTTGGTTTTGTCTTCATTAGCCAGCATGGCTAACACCCGAGAATTTTTATGATGCATTTTCCAAAAATAAATCACCAACATCTTTGTTTACTTTCATGTCCAGTTTCCCCAGTGGATGAATTGCAGCTCTTTGCCACTTCTCAGAGAGTTTTGCCTCTCCTTGAGAAGCAGAAATGACTGTGGGTCTCATGACCTCACTCAGCTTTTGTAGGCATCACAACAGTGCCAGTCCGGGGACTACTGGGCTCAGGAATTTGCTGCCTTTGAATTGGATTTGAGATGACAATAACCTCCCATCCTTCACCAAAGGCACTTGAAAACCCAGGCGGTTGGGCTCATTTCCTGACTCCTGGTTGCCAGCTAAAGCTTTCTCATCCTGGAATCTTAGCTGAGCAGAGCTGATGCCTGATCTCTCCCAGTGAGGATGGATCTGGGTTGGAGGGCTCTTTTGAGAGTCTTCCCATCATGTGGGAGCACTCCCAGAGCCCTTTCTCTGGGTGGGATATGGGATATAGGACAGGTGGTGACAAGCTGGTATTGGAGCTGGCTAAGAACAGTGTCATCACTGCAAGACCCATCTGAGCCACCTGAGGTTGGAGGGTGGGGATGGTTGGTCGTCAGAAACCCCTGTGGGGGTTTGAGTTGTTCCTCCTGTGTAGGATCCAGGAGCCACAACTTCCTGAGCCCTGGGGAAAAGCCATCCCTTTCTTACCCAGTTTCATACCCAGCTATGCTTCCTTCCTCCACTGCAACACATTTCCTTATGCTCTGCACCCTGCATTCCTCTGTTAAACACTGCCTCATAATATTGCCCCCCTCCCTGAGTTCTATCACTGGAGCCAAGATTCCACACCTCCACCCCAATCCTACACAACCAAACACATCCAGCCATTCCCTAGGATTAACTATATAAATGGTAATTCCCACCAAAGCCTCAATCAGTCTTCCCACATGGATGTATTTCTAGAGGGTTGACTGTGTGTCCTCTCTCATGTTCCTTTGCAAAGGAGGAAAGCAGCGTCGCAGTCAGACAAGCCAGCTGACAAAAAGGAAGAGGAAAGCCAAAACGTAAGTGAAAGACTCCTCACTGTTGTGCTCTTGCAAATTCCTTGTAAGCCAAAGTCCTCATTCACTGTGTGTGATCCAGGAATAGATGTGCTGAATGTAACTGCTTCCACCTTTCCTGGGAACAGCACCCTATAAACAGGAATTGTCGCTTTGTTCATAGGCGAGGTATTGCCCGAACCAGGCATTTTCTCATGGTCTGATCCAAATGTTGTAAGCGGTGGTAGATTCCTGCCCTGTAAGAAGACGCACTGAACCTTCTGGCAAGTCAACTTGAGATCAAGTTCATGTTTCTTATTTTACATTTGAGGCTTCAGCTAAGCTGAAGTGGATCATCAACCATGTGGTGTAACTTTGGATTGCCAGCCTCCATGCAAAGCAAGAATCGGCTCACTTCAGACCTGACTGCATGAGGAACATGTCTGGGGGGATGAAGGGAAACAGTGTATTAACCATTAGACCATTCAAAAGTCCAAATACATGTTCCTGATACCTACATGAAAATGAGATAGATTTTAGAAAACTTCAGGAACTTTAATTCATTTCTATTTTAACTATTCTGTCAGTGTATTGTCCACAAAAGCAATTACACAGGAGGTTTTATTTGATGCAGTCTGTAGACTGAACTAGATGCAGCAATTTTGAGTTCAACATGCAGATGAAAACACTTTTTTACCTGTTGAACTGCTAAAGCATGGAAGATCTCTTCTGTTTCAAGAGAGGGCAGGATTTGCACTGTGTCCCTTCCCATGCGGTGCTTTTCTGGGCTGCTGCTCATTCGGCATTCCTGTTGCTAGCCAGTACCCTCATGAAGGCTTTCTGCCATGGCTGCGAGTTCATAAAGCATCGTGTGTGCTTCATATTGCCAATACAGAGATATTCCCCCAAAGAAAAAGTAACAGCTGCTCAGTAGGAAATCCATTCAGAAAACATAGATCTCCCCCCAGGCTGAAAAGTTTGTAGCAAGAGCAGGAAAAAGCACTTTTGCACTGTTTAGGGAGAAATGCAGCTATTTTTCGCATGTTCCTCAAGGGATGCTTCAAGCATGGAATTTGCCTATTGAACCCGCTATGCAACTATTGCTCTTAATCTTGCCCCAAAGCTGGTTTTGAACCATACACTTGGAGATGAAAGGCACCATTTATCTTCTAACTATTCAGCCTCTGGTGTCATTCTGTCCCTTCTTCTATCTCCTTGAAGCTCTGCATTAGTTTATATCCCAAATAAAACTTTTCGATACTACCGGACCTTTCAGAAAGGTGTTTTAGAGAGCATCTGATTTGTATCTTGAGTATATTTTGTAGTCAGGGTATCTTCTATCAGTCTGGGTGCAATTCCATTTTAAAATGCATAACTAATGCCTGAGCATGTTTTGAGGGCTGCTAAATAATGTTGTCATTTCAAACATATAGATGAATGGTTTATAATCTGTCAGATATAAACGCAAGACAGAAGAGTCCAAAACAGTGATAACTGTTTAATCTTGTGCTTAAAAGGAGTACTGATTGATTTAGTTACATTCTGCTAGTACCTGGGCTCCTCTCACTGATACCAGTGGCTGTCCTGGGCTGAAAGGCTGGGATCTGAGCTACTGTTCCTTCAGAAGGCACAGTTTCCATATCTCAAAGAGTTTCTAAATTTGGGAAATGGATCGTTTGTATTTAGGCAACAGCAGACAGCACTTTAGAGTGGTTTCAGCCTGGTTTTGTATATAGAGATAAGAGTGAGCGAGTGTAATCATGAAAAGCTGTCCATATTAGCTAAAATAAAAAGGATGTAGTTTGCAATTCTAAAAGGAGAGAAAATTTAAAGTTTAAATGGCCTTGAGCCCATACCTTGGCAGCAGTGCCTGTTGGATATGGTTGGAGGAAACTTGCTTTTGTACCACATGTGCTGCAGTTGGTCTCCAGAGTAGAAGAGGACTCTGCACTTCGTCTCTGAAATTCAGTAACGTCCTATTTTTCTATTTGTAGGATGATGCTAGCACCTCTCCTTCAACCAGTACACGAGGCTCTGCCCAGCAGCAGCAAAATTCATCAGGTATTAAGCTGAACTATTAGTGTTGTGGTTGTCTTCTTAATCTAGTCTTCTGTGCCACCTCTAGACTGGACTCATTGTCCTACTTCTGAGTGCAGCAGCAGTAACTCACAGAAAAAAATCCCAAATAGTTACTGTTTTAAAAACTGTACTTAGCAAGAAATTATGATTTTATATGCTTCACAGCCAAGAAAATTGCAATACAGCCAGTTTAGTTAATGGAGAACAGTCATGTAGCTGAGGATATGTGTCTTCAAAATTGTGCACCTAAATCTTCTAAGAGAAAAAAGCTGTGTTATTTTACTTATTGTAGTGTAGTTGTCCTGACCGATAAGCTGAGGTTTGGATCCCAAACTGCTATCCTTAACCTAGTAGCTTGTTACAATAAGGCTGATCCTGAGAGTTACTAGATGGAATTAAGGAGCCCCCAAAATACATTTTTCCTACAATGAATTGAAATAACCGTATCTGTGTAGATGAGCTGCAAGCAGTCACATTCATGCTTGCGTCACTCTTGGCCTTCATGCATGCTGAGAGAAACCTCTCCCAAGGGAATGAGTATTTAACCATTCCAGCTTCCTTTTGGAACAAAGCCATGACTTGTGTGCTTTGCAAGGGAAGGAGAAGAAGCCAGGAAAAAGGTGCACATAAATGAGGAACAAGATCTAGAGATTTCCTGGGAGTTCCCATAATTCTTTCAAAAGGCTTTTTAGGACCTCACAGAGGAGCAAATCCTTGTGTATAAAACTGTATGTTACTCGAGTCTCTGAAACCATTCACTTCATTTTAGGAGGAGATTGGGACCCCAGTAAGCACTTTCAGTAACAAGGGTTATGTAGTGCAGCTTTTGGGAATGTTCTGTGAGTTAGTCAACAATGAATTCTTGGTGGAGATTTGCATGGTGGGGTCTCACTGCCCTTTTTTAGATACACCCACATTTTCTGCCAACTGCAGACAGAAAACTAAGATTTTTTAATTTAAAATATAACTAAGTATTGTACTGAATAAAATAAGCCTTGCAGCAATTAGCCTGTATTTCCTAATAGGACTGATTTATGCTTTTCCTCCTACTGTTCCAGTCCCATGTCTTTTTAGTACTGTTTAACTAACCAGTCCCTAATTAAAGGGATCACTACGCAGATTTTTGCCAATGCTTTCCCTATAATGTTGGCAACTGCACTCATTCAGCAATCCCACTTTCCTCGTTCTTTCCAAGTCACTCATCCTCACTGAATGAAAGCAGCTGTATAAGACAACCAACACCAGGACATTTTTATCATTAGAGCAAAATAATGAACTAACTTTTCATGTTTGTTTTTCAGACTCTGGGAAGAAGCCATGGGAAAGGAGCAATTCTGTTGAAAAGCCTGTATCTTCATTACTTTCTAGGTGAGCTGCATGGGGTGTCCCTGTGGCTGGCCAGCAGTCGGGATGGCCATGCTGTCCCTGTGGCATGTGCACAACTCATGTCTTGTTTCATTCCATTGCTGTAGAAATCCATCAGTGGTGAAGAGCTGTGAAGCTAAGAGCCCCACACAATCCCACGTGTCTTCTAGGTACTGGCTAACAGCCTGGCTTCGTAACTGTCTTGGCTTGTCCTTTGGCTAATCCCATCATTCAGCACTAATGTTTGTCTTCCCTCATGTCTTTTACTCATTCTCTTACAATCTGCTTTGTCTGTCGCTGCACAAAGTGTGAAGGTAGAGTGTGTTGTGTCAAAGGCTTGTTTCATGGAAACAGCCCCCTGCTCACTTGGGCACAGGCATCACAGATGTTAATCACACCAAAGCAGGCACTTAAACCGTCCCTGTGTGTAAATTAGAGACACAGGACTGGCAGTGCTGTGCCACATGGAAGGCAGGTTCTGGAGCATCTTTTTACAGCAGTTTCAGGATGACTCTGCCAATGGGTGAAGCTTTCATTGCCCAACCTTTGCAGAAATTGGAATGCAAAAGCAGAAATTATCTGAAGAGCCTGTGGTTGGGATAAGGGAAGTTATTACTCCAGCCATGCAACTGCAGTGTGTGCATAAAAAAAGAGAGCAAAGCTTGGTGCTGTAAATCAATAAGAGCAAGCTGTAAAAAGACACAGGGCATTAGACATCTGGGGTACAAAAACTAGCAGGTGTCAAAAGCCAAGAAACCTAAAGCAGGACTCCAGAAGTCCTATCAGTCAGAAGAGGCAAGCTGCAGGATCAGCACTCACGTTTTTACTCATGGAGATTGAGAATAAAGTTTCATCTTGGACAGCTAAAGAGATGCTTGCTTCCAGTGCTGGTTGAGGACCACCCAGTGTTACTGGGCACTGAGATGGATGAACAATCTGAATAGGGAGGTAGAACACAGGCTTATATACATTTCATATTTGCTGCAAAGAGATGTAAAATTTTACATTATTAGGTATACGATAGCGCTGATAGTCTGGAGAGAGAAAGTTGCCAATGGCAACTATCTGCACGTACTTGCTGCTGTGTTAAAACTGCTGTCACATGCCCTGCCTAAACATTCAGAGGGATGCATCAGTGCTACTATAGCAAAATGGGATTCCACCAGCCCTCTTAAAGCCAATGGAACATGCTGGTTCTAGGAAATACATAAATTTCAAATAGATACAGAAAGACCGTTCTTTCCCCTTGCAAATGGGAACGAAATGTGGGCTATTGAAAGCAGTCATCATGTTTCACTAGTTGTCTTCTATAATGCGATTCCGTCCGGAGAGGAGGAGTTCAGTAGGAAAAAATGCTTTCCTAATTTAGCACCTGGAGTAGTGCTCAGTAGTAGTAGTGCTTGCTTGAAAAGATTTCTGTGGAGGAAGCAAGGCAGGTTTATAAAGCTCTCAGTGGTTGTTCTGTTTCTGTTCCTGATCAGTTTGATGGCATTTTTATCTGTCTTCACTCCCAGCTTAGCTGTGTGATGGTAGGATGTCAAGGTTTCCCAAGAAAGGCTTGCAAGACCAAGCAACCCTTAGGAGCAGAAATATCTCTGCCAGGTCCCAGTTTGGGCTCAAAGATGATGGCAAAGTTATTTGAAACCTTTGTATAGCATGGTTGGTTTTTTAAATTATTTAGAGTTACTGATTAAGAGAGAAAGGCAAGCAGCTTTTACTTCCTTAATTTCTTTCATCAGATATCATCAGAATTAAGCCCACTGACTAATACTATGCTGAAAGACTGATAGCACTCACGTGTACTAGTCATTGAAGCCAGACTCTTTTGTTTCTGGGTCAATAAAAAGTGACTGTGATACATAATGCTATCGACAAGCCACACTTGACTAAGTCAGGTTTTCCAGGGAAAGGATTAGTGGGTTGTTATTTTCCCTATAGTATTTTTCTAGCCTGTAATCTACTATTACTTTAACCCCCAGTTAAAGCCTTAGGTTGCCAAGACAGGGTTGCTGTACAGAAGACAGACTGTGAGACAAAACCAGACATGTAGATTGCAAATTGCAAATGCCATAATAAAACACACTGTTCAACAGGCTTTGTCCCCTCAGTGTTTTCTAGTCTGAAATCATTGAGATTCCTAACACCAAAAAAAAAAAAAAAAGTTGTTTCAGTGCAGTCTTTGTGCTCCCTCCAATATGTCTGCAATGGGAGAAATTTCACAGCATCTCTGAGGGTCAGGTTGTGCATATGGGAGCAGTGCTGCTCCCTGGCTGCCAAATGCACCTGAGCAGTATGATAGGGAGCCTCCTGTCCAGCACTCAAACACAGGTGCTCCTGCTCTGGGGTGGGTGGGTATAGCTTAGCACTCATTGCAAGGAACTGACTGGTTTTTTTATGCTCTTCCTCCGTTTCTAAAGGATGAAGCCAGTGAGCAGCAGCAATGATGTGGCTATGGATGCCTTAGATTTTGATCGAATGAAACAGGTGAGTGAAAACATCATTTGCATTTAGGAGATCTGATGAGCTACCCATTTTCCCCCATGCATGCGCTGTACAAGCAAAACAGCTGTTCAGTCTTCTGATTTCCTCTATAACTAGGTGCCTAGAGAAGGGCTAGCTGGTGAGCAGCAAGAAAGCACAATCTCACTGCTATTTCATCAATATGTCTGTATGGAAATGTGCAAATAAGTATGCCAGCATCTTCTGCATCCGTGCCTGGGAGTGCAGACATAGCTCTTAGTAGTGCCAGGCTCTGATCGGCAGCGGAGGCGGGGGACAAGCACAACCATGTTAAACTTGCATTTTCTTCCACCAGTTAGAAGGAAATTCTGAGCAGCTGACTTGTGTTTTGTCTCATCAGGAAATATTGGAGGAAGTTGTAAGAGAGTTACACAAAGTGAAAGAGGAGATAATTGATGGTAAGAAAGAGAAAAATTATTATTTTTCTCATCTTTATGACTAATTTCCCATAGATAAGATGATAGGAACTGCAGAGAGTTCCCTGGTGTTTTCAGACTTCTCTGAGCAGCTCTGATTTATACACACATTTGAAGAACAAGCATCTACCTGAGCTCTGACCATAACATTGTGTTTACATCCTTTATTATGCCATTGATGAGCATTTTTACCACCAACCTATGAGAAATTTGCTGACTGGAGTTTCTCACAGGTGGGAGGGTGAGAAAGGACCTGCCCATAGCCCATGGCATATGAATTTATCACAATCAGCGAGTGTGAAATCTTATAGCTAGCCAGCCACACAGGTCTGGGATGAGGAGGGGACAAAGGTAGCTAACTGCAAATGCTTCCCCAAAATTTCTGTAGGCTTCCTATGTTTGAAGAGCTATTTCAGACCCTCATTTGATTACAGCTTTCCAAATAGCCACACATTTTTATAATTAGTTGAAAAATACAGCAGCTGCACCAAATGTATCAGTACTTCTTTATAAATTGCTCTGCAGTATACAACTGAAGGTATTTTTCAGGGCCATTACTGAAATGCACAGTGAAACTGCTATTTGAAGCCCACATTAGGGCATATGAAGGATGCATGTCCACACACTGTACTCTCCACCTTAGATTCACACAGAAGGAAAAAGAGGAGACTGTAAAACAGCTAAAATCCATTCCCTGTCCCATTGCTCTAGACCTGTGTGCTCACAAAACCTCAGGGCAATTTGCAGATGAAGAGGCCCTTGCCCAAACACTCCTGTCCCAGCAGCTTGGCCCTCAGAGCCTCCCTAGTTCATTCCAGTGCAAAATAAGGCATTCACATACACCACAGATGCAACTTCTTAAAGTAGTACTGCAGTTTGCAAGCCAACAGCTGACTGCTTACCCTTACTCATCCTTTTACCTTCCACTCATCCTTCTACCAGCGTGTACTTTCTGCAACCTCTGTACTTAGCATTTTCCATCACACTGGATATAACATTATGCACTAACTTCTTGGTTTGGTTTTCTAGCCATACGGCAGGAGTTGAGTAGAATCAGTACAACATAATGATTGCAAAGCATTTGGACGGTACTAAGAATGCTAGGAAGATTGGATCATTTCTAAGTGTACCAAGGTCATGCAAGATGGTGAGAGAGGACACCGGCACTGTCTTTGTTCTTACACCCTTTTTATTAGCAGACTCAGCACACTTTGAAGCTTGCTGCTGCCTTGGATTTGCTTCATTTTAAAAGTCTTAATCTAAAGATTATTAAATTTTAAATTTCTGGATTTTTTAGATTTCATCTGACACTGCACATTGGATTTGTCAGCCTTTTTTGTATTTTGTATTTGCTTATTTAAATGTATTACCTTTCTTTTTAGTAGTAGATAAGAACACATGTGAACCATTTGCTTTTGATAGATGACTTCAAAGTAATTTTACTAGTAGTCTGCAATGTAAATGAAGATCCTTTGCCAACAGAAGTGTATTGAGGCATCACCAGAAGAAAGAGACATGTTTAGTTGTCAGCCAACAAGTTCTTTGTCTCAGAGTTATCACAATATTAAAAAATGGTACGTCAGTGCATCACAGTATCTGTGTTCATATTGGTAATAAACTGTTTATTGTCCACATGGCCCTGCCTTTGTTTCATTTGTCCCTTGAGCTCCTGCACTTTTATGTCACTTGAGCTGTGATAAGGGGGAGGTGACTGAGGAGTGCCAGCTCTGCCTGGCCAGTTCCACAGAGCACAAGGAGAGAGCCTGACTGCCTTATGGCTGGAGCAATGGCCACAGCCCTGCCTTCTCCCCCAGGGAGAGTGACTGTCCCCTGCCTGGCCCTCTTGCATCACCACCGAGCACCACCTGCTGCAGTCAGGCTGCCACAACCTCAGCAATGTTTTGCCAAAGTCAGTGAAGACCAGTGGCCTACAGCTCTTCTCAGGCCACCACTCCCTGTCCCACTGCATCTCCTGCCCACACTGAAAAAAAGGCAGATCCCATCACCTGCACTCCTACAGGCTTCCAGCAATAAAAGGGAGGTGTTTATGCAGAACAATATATACCAAAGGCATTAGGAGGCTGCAAGCTGAAATCACCAGCACAGCACTGCTGACTGGAGGCATAAGGGGAGTCATTTGTTAATGTTGTGCAGGTCTTGAGTTTTATCCAAGACATGCATACAGGACACCAAACACTTAATAGTGCATACCCAGTCATATCTTTCAGGTTATACGATTTTTTTTCTTTACAGCCATTCTTTCCACCAGCACAATCTTGGGAATTTCTGCTTGAATTAGTTTAGTGCAAGCTTTACATGGCAGTCGTCTTGATACCATCTTCTTAATAACTTTGTGCAAAAGGCAAGAGACTGGAGTTCAGCTACTGCAATCTATCAAATATTTTCCAAGCTCGCTTCCTTGCTTCAGGCTTTCATGAAGATTTTGTTTTAAAAGCCAGGCCCCAGGAATGGTTCTGGGAGCAGAGCCAGGTGCAGCAGCCCAGGAGGGGTTATGGTTGTCCCTTTGCTTGTGTCCCCCAGGCCTTGTGAAGCACTGCAGGCAGGAGGGACTGCTGGCCAGCTGTAGGGGACCCAGGAGAGGAGGCAGGATGGGTCATGCTTGGCAGTTAGCTGTAAAATGTTACCTGTGTTGTTTGGGGGAGCATGGGGTGTTCTTCAGCACTCTTCAGAGCAGCCCAACCTGCATTTTGGAAATGAGTCCTTTTTTTGCGGTGTGTTTATATTGTAGATTAAACATGGGAGAAATTAGAGAACTCTGAGTGTAATGCAGCAGTGAGCTCCACACTGAGTCTGATGTTTGTTAGATGTTTAGCAGAAGGCAAGGGATAGGTTAAATAGTGGGATAAAGATTTCCACATGGAAACTAAAGCAGGCAGACATCCTTGTGCACCAGAGTATGACAACCCCAGGACCACAAGAAGGAGCCTTTCCAGTATGAAGAACACAGACAAGCATCAGTAACAGCAGAGATTAGAATGCTCTGTTGCATAAATCTACATAGTAGCTCATGCGTTTCCTAATTATAAACCCATTTAGTGGCATACCTGATGATGACAAGTACTTCTCAAAACTGCTGCCTCTCAGATCACAACCATTCTGTGAAACTGTCCCATAATCCTAATTAAGCTTCAGGAAGTTGGTGCATGACATGGTTCACATTTTCCCTTGGAATGTGGCACTATGCCCAAGGTCAGTAATAACCACGCTGTAATTTGGACTGAGGGTACAGCCTGGATATGGTGTGCCCCTCTGTTAATATCAGCCAGTTGCTGTAAATGGTTTTTTCTTACTTTCTTCCTCCACCTTAGCAGGCCTTGTATAATTAAGACATAATAAGCTGAAGTTTGCACAAGGGCACTTAATAGCAGTGGGAGCAAGGTGTGTGGGGCGGAAGGGGAACCTTGGCTGACAGGGGCAGGGGAGCAGTCCTGGCATACGTAGTGCTGTGCTGGTTCCCAGCTTACAGCTCCAGTGATGGAGATGCACAAGGTGGCTTATTTTCAGCAGTGGCACTGCCAGAGGATTTCCCCCTTCCAGACAGTAATTCAGTTTGCCAGTTGTCTCTGTAGAGAAGGGTGTCCTTTCATAGTGGGCTTATTGAGCCACTGCTGTAGGGCAGGCCATAGGCATTTAATGTAGCAGAAATCTAAGGGGACATTAATCTCCACTCTGACCTATCACACAACTATTTGTTCCTCCTGGCTCCCCTTGCCAGAGCATTAGTGTACTCACACAGTGAAGGAAATCTGGATCAATTTTTAGGCAAAGGGAGTAAAACTATACGTAGCCCTAACATACCTTTAACCCAGATCCATATGCCCTGTGGTTATGAGGGGAAAAACCCTTCTGCCAACATTACTGGTTATAGAAAGGACAAGTGCCCATGGAAAGCACAGGATCACAGCCTTCTCCAGCAGCACACACACACACTGGAACTCAGCTCACTCCGCACATCTGCAGGCACTGCAGGCTTCCAGCCCCTTCAAATTCCTGCCGAGATGGGACAGTGCAAATCAGGAGGGCTGTCGGGCTGCCCAGGCTAAGCAAGCTGGGACCGTGATGGAAATACTGATGAAAGGCAGGTTAAGAAGCAGCTAGCAATTTTGGTCGGCCCCTGCTTACACCACAGCCTCTGTGTCAGGCCAGGCTAGTAATCCATAGACCACATAGATGACAGCATCATGAAAGAGCTGAGTAAGGGAAATACAGCTTAAGGTCACTCATCAAGGAAGAGAAGGACAATAGTCAAATCGAGGAAGATAGCATAATCTTTATTGTGGTTTTTATATTAACTTGCTAAGTTGGACAAGAGAGGAACAGCTGCTAAAGGACACAGGAAGTTGAATATATGATCAGAGTGCCAGCAGCACTGAAGTAAATTAATAAAAAACTGAAGTGCCCTGACATGAGCACTGATACAAAGAAGGCAATGGAAGTTCCCACATCAATGCCTTGTCCTTTGGGAGAAAAGAAGCTTTAATAATTAAGACATAATGTCTTAAGTATGTTCTTCACTGAAGAACTAGTGAAGGCTGAAGTGTTAGAAGCAGCCCCATTCTCCTTATCCAAAAGCACAAAACAGTATCTGTGAAGAAACTGGTATTCAGCTCCTGTGTTACAAAGGATCTTGCTCTGTTGAGCAAACCGGGCTATTTATTTACCCAACTGCCAAAATCAGATAGGTGAGAAAAATGGAGGAAGGGGAAGTGGAGGAAGAGGAACCCAAATTGCAGCAGGCATCTGAAGTCCTGACTCCCAAGATATTGTTGTGCTTGGAGAAAGGTATGTTGATTAGGGTTTTTATGGTATGAAATTATTGAGGATAGCCACAAGTTTATTGTTGGAGAGGACAGGCAGGAAGATTTAAGTATTCCAGTGGGCAGAAATGACCGATGAACGTCAATAGCACCAATTAAGAGATGTAGGAAGAGAAACAACCCCATCTCCACATTCCATCCCCTTAACACCATCTGTGTCAATTTTATATAGCTGAAGTATGATATGTTAAGTCAGTGCCCTTTGAATGACAGAGGAAAAAAATTACCATTATTCTGAAGGCAGTTAGCAACAAATACCACCATAACAACTCTGTGTCGTCACTGACATGTAATCCTAAATCCTATTCAGAAAAGGGGGTATAATACAGAAGACATCAAGAAAGGTGATCATGAATGCTGACAATATTGGCAAGGAACAATTAAAACCAGAAACTCTCCATTCCCAGAAGGACTTAGAGTCAGAAAAAGGGTAAGGAACATGAAGTTATGAATACAGTTGAAAAGGTGAGTGAGAAAGGACCAGCCAGTTCCTCCAGGGGCACATGCATGCTGCTGATCAGGGCAGGGAGTGGAAGACTAAGGAAGGATTTCTCCATGCCACCGTTCACATCTCTCAGTTAGCTACAGTATTAGATCCTAAGAATGGAAATGCATTCAGAAAAGGTTTAGACAATGCCTGGAATAAAGATCAAACAGCAGCTACTAAAATAATGATACAAATATACAAAACTATAAACATATTTCATTGCATATACAAAATCTCTGTTACTAGCAATTATCAGAAGATATTTGATAAGACACTGAGCAAAAGGCACCCTTGTGTTCTCCAGAGAGTATCATTTACTACTGCATGCCAGTTCTCCCTGCTTCCACAGTCCTGTGCATGCAGAGCATCTACTTCTAATCTGGCATCAAGAGAAACCAGTCCTAAACTGCACACACTCATGGTCACATATAACACACAGCAAACATTCTCCACTGCAGACCAGGCTACAACTCAGGCTTGGGCACATGTGCCCCAGGAAGTTAATTCTAAGCCTAGCTCAAAGGTTCACCTAATCACAGTTCACCCTAACCTACTTTCTGAGGGTTACATATACAAATATGCTTTATTAAAAAGTATCAGTAATCTAAAATAGTGTGTTCGATTGCCTCATTTTCACACTCATCCTCTTGGTCTAAGCAGCATGCACCAACATTAATTCAGCACACACAGACATCCTCCTATTTCCACAGAAAACCGAGGACATGTGAATGAACAAACACACCCCACTGCGGCAGGCGGAGCCAGCCCATCAGCTTTCCTTTGCCAGCTTGCACAGTCTCTTAACCCTTGAATAAGGACCAATAGAGTCATCAAAGACAAAGTCCCACAGAACTCGGATCCAGGACTGGTGATGTGGGAGGTTATCATAATATTCTGCTGCAATCTTCTTTACCTGGAAGAAGAAGAGAGAGAACAAGCTGTTTAGTTGCGCAGTGTCAGGTGTGTTTCAGCCTTCACATTCAGATCTGATAGCACAGCCATAACCTGAAGTTACTTGTTATTGCCTTGAGCTTCTGAAGTTCAGCCAAGTAAGATGTACTTAAATACATTTAGATACTTCTTGCAGATTTCTGGTCTAAGTTTTGCCTCACAGTGTCAGAATTTGAAAGACATTGGATCACTGCCTTAAGTCAAAACTATTTTGCGTCATTTTGGAGGTGGTGGGATCTCCACACTGAGATGCCTTATCCACCTTATCAATTGCCAATACTCCAACAAACTGTATTTAAAGCTCTGTTTGCCACTTGTAATATTCTTCTGTTGAGGGTTCTGGGTAACAGAGAATTACCAGCTGAGAAAATGCCACACATAGCCTTGCCTACACTTTATTTTCTTTCATCCATTCTGCTACCATGATGCAAATCCAAGACAGGTCCCTCCAGCAGGCAGAGGAAATTGCAAGGATGGTCTGTTGTCCTCAGTTTGGTGTTAAAAATGCTACAAGATTCATGATTAGATCATGAATCTAATAAAATTTCTTCCCTGTGATAAATCCCTAAGTCTTAGGATTGCTGCCATCAGAAAAGCATTGGGGTGATGCTTGTAGTGGGAGTAAGGCAGAACCAGAGGACAAAGATGTTTCAAAGCTGGCAGGTTTAGGGGACTCTGAGGATTCCCAAGTTACCAGTTATTATTTCTGCTCCACCAAGATGCTCTGCTTTTTGAACACACTAAGCAGTTAAGTCTATTAACTATCATACACTTGCATGTAACTGCTTAGGCATGATTTTATTGTAGCTCCACCTCCTAGACAAACAAAGCTCTAGAATAGAGTCATTTGTCTTCCTGGACAGCATGACTTCTCTCTTTAAAAAACCCAGCAGAATTTTAAAGTCAGCAGTGCTGGGCACAGTGCAGACTTCCAGTGAAGAGGAAGAAGGGTTACATGGAAATTGTCATCCAGCAGGAGAGTCTCAGCAGCACCCAAGGTGCAGTGGTGGAATCTTAACACAGAATTGTGACTGTCTGTGAAAAGGTAAGAATCCCAGCAAAAGTTAAATTATAAGCCAGTATGGCTCACTACTAATTACTTCATTAATTCAGCTTGCTAGCAGACACTCCTTGGTGAGGTAGGTTGGGTAACATACAAGAGTCAATTAAGATCTTGTACCTCTGCCCCTATGCTCTCCTTGTGTCTGTGGGATGGTAATACTGTGCTGGAGATGGAAGACTCAGTTCAGGTCTGACTGTATTCTGTCTTTCACTGAATACCTCTGACTTCCTAATAATTCCCCCTATCCTGCTTTAAAGCATTACTTTGCACTTCAAAAGTGATTAATTTTAAAGGGGATTCAGACAATATCACAATTTCCCCTTAAAGGTATTTGTTAGTAACTGGAAGAAAGGGGATTTCCAGGCACCAGGTAAGCTATCTGGAGATGCAGATTTAGTTCCCTGTGCTCCTTCTGTAACCACAGTCAGAAAGAATTTAATCTGGGTTGTTACCCTCCCTTTTTGCAGGTAGGAAAAAGAATATCCAGGGGATGAGAGGGAGGACTATTTCAATAGTAAGCTCCCTTGAATGAAGGCCACTCATGAGGCCTGATGCAAAAACAATGGGGGGTTCAGATAGCCAGCCCCAAAAGCTTTACTCCAGCTCTGACATGGTCATTCCCTAGCACACTGCTGCTTAGACCCCCCTCCTACCTGCATTTTAGAAGGTCTGCCTGAATTTTGACTTTCAACAGTACTTCAGCCCTCGTCTGTGCCAGTCATATGGCAGGTCTGCCATTCCCCTCTTATCCAAAGCTCCCATATATTTCTTGCCCTCTGAACCACACGTTTTTTCAGCTATTTACATTATTGTGCAAATTTTTGATTATGTTAAATTCTGATCACTACAAGAGCATCAGCTTCATTAAGTTTTTCTGCACTGCCCCTGGGAAGTGGAAGGCTAGAGATGCAAAGAAACCAATTCAGCTCCTAGGAACAGCGTCTTAGGCAAGGGGCTGTGTCCTCTGGCTCCACAGACTCACTGAAAATTACCCCAATGACAAGGTAGGGAAAAATGGCTCAGAGCAGAGTCCAATAAACAGCCTTCCTACATTCAGCCCAATAGTTTCTGCAAATATGAGCAGCAGTGTACTCTGGGCACACTGCTGGAGAGCTCAGGTGGATACAAAGTATGTTTCAAATCTTGCACTTCAATTTATTCCATACACATATTCTGCAGTTGTATTACAGATTCTAAACAGGCACCTAGAACACAAGTATTCTTTGATAATTAAGATGGTTAATCAAAATACCCAGTAGAAAATTTTAAAGACCATACACACCATATACTGGAGGCAGGCAGCTCAGCCATGGCTGACAAGCTGCTTGCGAGCATCAGGTGGTGGAGCATTTGTTTGTTCACCAAATGTAGCCATTTAGCACCTTCCCAGGGTATGGGGGTAGCTCATTCTGAGTGAGGAGATCACAAGAGATGATTAGGGGCTTGCACTGGAGTGTGTCACTCCAGCCAGCTTCAGGACAGTAATTTACACCTACACTAAATGTTTCTTGGCTCTGCTGGGTTTTGCATCCAGCACCTTGGGCAGGAAAGCAGGCACCACTTGCACCACTGGCAAAGTCCTTGTGCTCTAGGCAGGACAACTGTATGAAATGTACAGAAACAATGAAGAAGACAAGGTAAAGTGCAATACAGGATGGAGAAAAGAGAAAATTTGATGAATGCAGTTACAGGGAGGACTTCTGAAGGATTTTCTTACAGAAAAGACAAGGATATTTGTTAGGTGTATATTCCCATTTTGCTATCACATGGCAGGAAAGAATTTTAAAAGTGGTTTCTCTTGTATAATGGATCCTCAAAAGTTTCCCAACAAAAACATCTCATTTGTTCTAATTTCTTTCAGCATCTCCATATGTAAAACATATCTACCTTATCTACTCTTTATCTACCAGAAAATCTGAGTGGTGGAAGGGCAGAAAGTAAGTGGAGTTTAATGGAGATTCCTTTTTAAATGCAATATCATATAAGGAGTGGCTGAGGAAGTTGGATTTGTTTAGCCTGGAGAAAAGGAGGCTCAGGGAAGACTTTATGGATGTCCACAACTACCTGAAAGGATGTTACAGCAAGCTTGGGGTCAGCCTCTTTTCTCCCAGGCAACTAGTGACAGGATAAGAGGAAATGGCCTCAAGCTGTTGCAGGGGAAGTTCGGGTTGGACATCAGGAAGAATTTCTTCACTGAAAGAGTTCTCAAGCATTGGAACGGGTTGCCCAGTGAGGTCGAAGTGTTCAATAATGACTTAATGTGGCACTAAATGCTATGTTTTAGTTGATATGGTGATGTTCAGTGCAAGTTTGGACTGATCTTGGAGTTCTTTTCTAACTGATGATTCTGCGGTTTGATGATACCTATTAAGCATGAGGCTGGAAGAGTCACCCTCTGGCTGAGAGTCTGGGTGCAGTACAAAACCTGCGGATAGCAGTTTTCAAGCAGCAGGTTTTGAGGCCAGATCATAGATTGTCTTAAAACAGGATGGCACTGACAAAGTATTCCTAAACCCTGCTCCTCAAGCTCTCCATATTGCATTGTAGATGGCCTGTTTGCTTCAATTCCTTCCACACTTCCTCCTTACAAATCTCAGCTCTAAGTCTTAACTCATTGCGAGTTTATGAATGGAAGTTATCATGGAAGGATAACAAGAGATTGCAAAGTCTGCAAGACAATTACTAGGCACTTGGCACCTGGTATATCAAGACTTTTCTTCAAATAGGTCATGGTGGTAGGGTAAGAAATCACATCTTTCAGATTGAAACTTTGCTTCTGGTTTCGTGCTTGTAGAGCACAGTGACAGGACCCCAATCCTACTCCATCATATCTGAGAGGCACAAAAGTTAAATAAGTTAAATACAGCCTAGTATTTCAGCATGGCTGTTACAGACTCTTTGTCCTGGGGCTATACAGAAACTAGAGATCCTTGCAACACGAAGCTGTAAAATTATGTTTAGAATGCTAGAAGGCATACTACAGGAGTTCCCTCTACAGTCCTATAACCCCACCAGGGGCTGGGGGGGCACTCAAGCTAGCCCTCCTGGCCACTGCAGGGTTAATGAAATCAACAATTCAAAACCAGCACATCTACCATGTTTTCCAGTCTTGTCTGTCTAATAAATCTGGTTTCATACCATGTTTTTTCCTTCTCCCACAAGTTTAATAAGTAACTAGTTTGCCTCTGGTAACACTGCTGCTTTTATTATTGCAGCTTCTAGGAGTACCAAGTTCCTCCTCCTTCTCCAATCTCCTCTCTCCAGAAGTATATTCAATCCTTCATATAATGAAGAATGGATCTTTTTACTCATTTGATAAACAATGCAATGTTTTATAGTTATAGGGCTTCATGCAAAGACTATTCTAGTTCTAAGTCTACAGGGTTTTTTTAGAGCAGGTCCTTCATTACAATGTTAAATTTCATGGTCTCTTGTGTAATCTCTCATTATACCAGAGTGACAAGTTCTTACTGCACACCCATGTCACTCATCTTTAATATCCATAAGTCTATGAGCACAGCCTAATTCTTCCTCTTTCAAATCTGTCACACTCCTATGATAAAGGTCCTTCCAGCAGCAAACACATTACTCAGAAGGCTCTGAATGACACACCTGTAACAAAGGACAAAGCTGAATTTACTTTCCTGATAAGCAAGCTGAAGAGGCAGTTACTTTCCAAGATTAAGATCCAGTTATTCTCTAATCCCATTTTTCCCCTGCTCTAAATCATGCAGGAATCAAATAAAGATCTTTATTCCACTTTCTGCTTGCCAATAATTAAAAATAAAAATAGCCTTACTGAGAGGTCATCCATATTACACAATTCAATTATTAGGAGTTCAAGTGCCTACAAGACAAGATCTGAAAACACCAGACCTTTGCTGAGTGAAGAATCTGCTGGGAGGTTAAGCAGTGTAGAGCAAGGTGAGGTTTTTTACCTTTTACGAAGTTCAAGGTTTAAAGCTAACCAGCAAGGATCTGTTTCCTTATTTCTTTCAATCAAAGAGGCAGAGATTTTTTTCTCATTTTGCAGAAAAGCATTATCAGCTTGTTTAAATGGACAAAGGAATTTCTACAATAACCATTTTGCCAAAGAATTTTCACTTTTTAATAGAACTTTTAACTGTAATTAATCATTCATCAAAGACTCCAAGTTTTCCATATAGTTCTGTCAGACAACAATGATTGACAAGTCTGGTATCTCCTCCACCAGTAAGGCAAGTCTCTGTCTCATCAAAGAGTGAAACACACTTGAACACAAGACCATGAAATTCAACTAATAACTTTATCCCCTTTACACAGGAGGGCAGATACTTCCAGCTGCTGCACTGCCTCAAGGAATTAGGCTGAACTATTTGTGGTGTGGGTGGAGAAAAGCTTTTCAGGTCTCAATCAGGTCTGGAGCAACAGTCCCAGCAAGTCGAATTAGTCACTCACCTCCCTTGTGCAGGATACAGAGCTAACCTCCTTCTCTTCTTCTATTTACATTTTGGTAATCTCAGTATCTAAGCCTAACTAACAAGTTCGAACATTTGAAATTAAAGCTAAGCACATGCACTTCCCAGCTGAGCTATCGGGTGTATCAGTGATGGGAGTGCCTGACAGGGGAACTTCACATCTGAGTGTGGGCTGCTGTACCAGCTGCGCTGTGTCTCGCCAGGAACAGGCAGCTTCTCCAGGACAGACCTCCAGCAGTCAAGGCGGTGAATGAAAACAGGACTGCAGGCTCTATAGAGGCTTCCCCCAGAGACAGAAGATTTTTCCTTCCTACTGTTTGTATGTAGGAGTAATACTCCAAAGTCACGTACCTCTAACACTGTGAGCACCTGCTGAGGAACCCTTGTATTAAAACACAAGAGCAGCTACACACCTGGAGGGAGATTGAAAACCATTCCTAGACACCTGGGCTTTGCAAATTTGATTCCCACAACTGATAAAACATAAACAAAATGGGGTTTGCCTTTCAAAGGAGGAAAGCCACAGCACCCTCCCAATGACAGACTAGGCCGCCTCAGTTTCTGTGGGTGGGGCAGCAGAGCTAAAACGAGTCATGGAGACTGAGGATTTATTTTCTAGTACCATTTGTGTCAGGCTGGAACATGCCCCGATTCTTATGTCATCTCAAAAATAGAAAATCTTCTCTTTGATGTTAATCAAGCAATATAGGTAGCAGATTGATCATTAGACAAATTTCAAGTAGTAATTGCCACCTGCCTCCTTTAGATGGGCCTTTAAACTTTCAAAGAGTTGCAACTTTCTGGCTGAGAGATGTAAATGAAGAAATTTAGAGCCTTGTTGGAGGATTTTACAATGCAAAAAGTATTTCTCAAGCCCTCTGAAGGTCAGATGTTCTAGTTTGAATCAAATAAACTAAATATTACAGCAGTTTGACAGCCCTTTCTCTCAATCTCTGGCTTAAAATTAATTAGAAACAAATAAAAAAGGTTGTCTTTTTTTTTTTTACTTTTTTTTTTTTTCTTAAATTGATCCTTTGCTATGGACTGTTTTCTCTGGGACAGCTTGGCAGCTTTTATAAAAATCCAACTCAAGCATACTCATGCCATACTTACCATGGGCAATCTGCATCCAGGAATGCTGGGGAAGTCATGATGCTCCATGTGGTATCCTACGTTAAAGGTGAGCCAGTTCAGAGGTCCGTAATAAGAGTATGTCTCATACCCTTTTAAGAACATGTAGTGTTCTGCTATAAAGTGCCCAGAAATGGGATGTAAACCCAAGCAAAGAATTGTACCTGCTATTAAGTAAATAACAGGTTTGAGCCCCCAAAGGTAGTAAATTATAAGGTCTAGAGAAAACTGGACAAGAGCGTTAAAAATTTCCATCCGGGTAATCGCTTTGGGGTTCACATACAGTGGCCTCAGACTGTAGAACAGAGGTTGGAGGAAAAGCCAAAGCAGCTTCCGAAGTGGTGTACAGAAAAACCAGCCTTCAAAGTCTGTGGGAATGTCCACGTCCAAGCTGTCCCCTCCAAGATACCGGTGATGGTCAATGTGGTATTTCTTGAAGGAGGCAGAGTAAGGGATGCCGATTGGCAAGTTGGCAAAGACCGCGAACCATCGGTTCCACTTGGCCTGCTTGTTCCCAAAGGCGACGTTGTGTGAAATATCATGGATGGCTAAGGTCAGTGAATGGTTGATGCAACCCCCAAAAGCATAAGCCCAGAAAAAAATCCATTTCCAAGATAAGTCTTTCACCAGGTAGCATGCCAGCAGCTGTATGAAAACCATTCCAGATACAATCCACTTTAAATGTGGATCTGGTCTCATCAGAGTCTTGATCTGTGGATACTTTGCTAAAGGAACAAATGCAGAGAAAATCTTCATTAGATCATAGCAATCACACTGGGTCTCTGGTTTTATCATGTTATGCTTTGAGGCATTAGTTTTATAAAATGGTAATTCAAAAGTAAGGTTGCCACTACAGTGAAAGCTTTACTAACATATGGGCTCCATTCCCAATTCCAGCATCAAGTCCAATTGTGATTGATATCGATATATATATATATAGATATATGCAGACATATTAAAAAAAAATACCCTGATGGTCAATCTGTGGCATCATGTGCCTTCATCACAATGAGTACTGCTCCACAATATTAGTATGCCAAAACACACATGATTTCAGCACTAAGAAGCACCTTCTGTCAAGTTTTTAATTTCTTTTTGTATTTTGCGCAAATGTTATTTTCCACAAAAAGGATACAACTGCCTTCTTCGTAGCCCTCCTCATACTGTTGCTTCAAATATACTAGCAGAGGAACGAGCTGAGCAACAAGCTCACCAGGTTTTGCTCTGTGGTTAGATGACAAACATTTAAAATAGAAAAAATTCCTAATTATTTGAGAGTTTACCAGTGCTCACAACACGTACAACTCTTCACAATAAAGTAACATACAATTAAGTCAGTAATATTATCAGGATTTTGTAAGACACAGAAAACTTTTCTCTGTTCCCACTCCCCAGCCTGTTCCCCTGTCACATACCAAAAGCCAGCATAAAAGCCACAAATATAATCACACAACAGCTTCATGTGGCTGTACAAATACTGCAGTACAGTGTCACAGAGACATGGGCTAGGCTTGCCACGTCTGACTCGTGTCAGGCCAGGCCAGGCTTACTGATCTTTGGTTCCAGTAGCCGTTCATCTGTCCTCTTCAAAGAAAGAAAATACAGAGTACAGTTTATCCTCCAGGTGTTGTTCATTGCTTCACATCTCCTGTTTACAAATCCACACTTCTCACTTCTAGTATTAACTTGCACATGATTTTTTCCACTGTTTTATGGCTTTTACCCACCTACTGATCTCCCTCCTTTAACTCATACTCTGCATTTCTCAATAATTACAGCTTACACAGATAAGTGCATAGACAAGTCACTCATTCTGAACCCTGAGGTTACACAGTGTGTCTCTGTAAGTTTGATAGGCCCATTTTATGAATAGAAAAGTAAACATCATCTGACTGCCACAGTATAACACCCACGCAATAAATTCAGAATACAATGATCTGCATCCATGCAGCTGTATATCCTACAAACAAATGCTGGCAACAATACATGTAGTTTATGTGACCATGCAAGCAGTGGCAGGTGCTGAGCACCACATACAGAGAAGGTTTTTGCAGAAGTGAATCCTGGGAAGTTTGCTGAAGTTCCAAAGAGATGAATTACTGTTTAAGGAAATAGATTGATGTGGTCATGCTCTGTAACCATTCCAACAACCTTTGAGCCTGTTGGCCAACCTCAGCCCAGCTTGACAGAGGACAGAGCCAATAAAGAGTAGAAAAGTGCTGTCAAAGATGGTGAGAAAAGAGATATTCTCAAGTCTTCTTGTTGTGAGGACAAGGGGACCAAGTTACCACAAGGAGTACTCAGGCAAGAAAGAGATCTTCTAAGTGGTGGGAAATCTCTAGTAAAAGTTCATATCTTTCTAAAGTCAGTCAATTTGTTTTTATAAAAATTTCTGGAAAGTCCAGGGGGATTTTGTTCCATTGTTCTGGTTTTCTTCTTGTTTTCACAGTTTTTTTTAATTATAATTTTCACACTAGAGAAGTTAACATGCTAAAAATTGTTCTCTGGTACCTGAATAGGTACCAAAATTTTACATTAAATGCTGCTTATTCAAAATCCACTCTAAAGAATATCTTGATAGAATGACCTGGTCAGAAAGACTATTACAAACATGCAATTTTATGTAACTTAATCTCCTGCTCAGCGGCATCCAACCAAAATCCAGAAATCCCTTTAATAAATCAAGCCACCTCAAATGTTCACTCACGCATCTGGTAGAGATAAGTTACTGAAGTAACAAAAAGAGATGAAGAAATGTAAAATGCTTTATATTGTCATTTGAGAATAACAGGAGTTTTCAAACTATTTCTTTCTGTGGCAGCCAACAAGGACAGCAGACTCCATTTAAGAGGTTCCAGAGCAGAGTGTGCAGGCAGCAATGCAGACGGGTTGCATTTATCGTAGGTGACACCTATTAAGTAACTTGCTAGGGTTTAATATTAAATTCAGCACATGATTAACTCCTCTCTAATGGTAAATCTTTGCATACTAGTCAAACCACAATACTGTGGCTGTTTATCATTAATATTGATAAACCTGTCGCATTTCAATGGCATGTGGAGACCTTAGGTTTCTTCTCATGAAGATAGCATGGTCTGGGCAGGGGGGTAATGCTGGTGAGCTCACTAGAGGCTAAAGGCCCTGCTGGTGGAGTAGCCAGCCAGAGACCTGTTGATTCAGAAGTGCTTCAAATGCAGAATGCTGAATGCTGACCCTTTTCAAACTGGAGACGAAGCACTCTTCAGTGAGACACATTCAATCTCAGATTAAGTGATCCTGATGACTGCAGTTTCTGCATAACATGTTGACACAAAGATGTGATAACACAAATATTTATCTCATTTTTCCCTTGTGTTCATGCCTTGCAGTTAGCTGAAGGAATGCTAGTAAGGCAAGACAGAGCACTTACAGCTGAAAAACCTGGACAGCCCTGTAAGGCTGCTGTGGCAGGTGTCTGTAGGTGCTGTGCAAACCAGACATCACCCACCTGCACGTCAAAAAGGCAACAGAGAATCAGAGGCAGGATACTGGCAGTGCTGAACCAGGAGCCTCAAAGGACTATCAGGCCTCTGGCAGTCAGGCAGTCAAGTCCACCTTTGTTTTCCAGACACCTACTCTTGAGACTGCTAGAGTTTCACATTAGGAAGCATCTGAGCAGAGTTTTTCATCATGCTGTTCTTTCCTGAATTGCTTCAATTTTGGTCTTCTTGAGCACTTTTCCATTCTGAGAATGATGAGTTCCTATATGGCCAGAGTGCACTGCTTCCCAACAAGCACAGGGTCAGGGTTAAAATACAATGTAATTTAGACCAAATTCTTCATTATGCAAAATCATGGCATGGAGAGGGCACAGAAGGAGAAGGAAAAAAACAACGCCATGATTCAGCCCTTCTAGACAAGGGGGATGGGAGGAGTGTGGACACATGGTGTGGGACAGGGCACAACACCCACAAAGTTATGTGACCACTTGGGACCAGGTTTTGTCCTTTGGAGTCTAATGAGAACAGGAGAGCTTCAGCCACTCTGCTGCCTACACACCTCATTTTCCAGTCTCTGGCTTATTGAGAAAGTCTCTTAGCTCAGCCCAGTAGACAGCTTAGCCATGTGTGCTGCTTCTAGTTGTCCAGACTGAGCCATTGTATTGCCATTCAGAGGGTGGGAATACTGGTGTACATCCACAGCACTGAAGAAGCATAACTTTTCTGTCTCCAAGGTCAGCACACTGCAAAAGCAGCACAGGCACTTTAGTATAGCAGGTAAATTTAGTTAATAATTCTGCCCAGCCAGCTCCATGGTCTCTATACATAACCTCAGAGCAGCTGAAATACACTCCAGGATGATGAAAGACAACATTTCCCACTTGTACAACAGTGTGGATGAAAGAACAGCAGTCAAGACAAAACAAATGCTGCAAGTATATTTTCAGAAGCATTCACAATTCTGAAACAACCCAATTACTGAATTAACATTACACAGAGATCACTCCACTGTTGTGTGTAAACATCAGTCATATTTCTAGAGGCAGGTCTCGCTCACAAGTTTCTAAACTGACAAATTAGTTTGACTGCATATTTTTTGCCTTGATGCTTCTCTCTGGAGATACAGGAGCACTCACCGTAGCCCTACAGTGATCCTCAGTTAGGGCTGGAGCAACTGTGTCTGGAGAGGCCATTGCTAAGTCCTGGTGTTCCTCCTCCTCAGGAGACAGCAAATATCTTTTTCTGAACCCTCACATATCCTCTATCCTAATGACACTGTTTCTAAGATAACTCAGAAGAGCCCTGGTTATGGCACCAGACACAATTTCTTGTCATTGTGACACCACATACTTTACACTTGCACATTTTGGCATACGTGGGATTCGGAAGTGAACAGGAGCAGGAGCTATTCACAAAGACAGTGATGACAGAGGTTTAAAGGAGTAGCAGCCTTGTCCACATCCACAAGAAGCTAGTAATAACAAGAGAAGAAATTTAATTTCTTAATTTTCCTTTATTTTGACCACAAGTACAACACATAGATATAGTCAAAGTGGAGAGATTTTTTACAATGAGGATAGTGAAACACTGGCACAGGTTGCCCAGGGAGGTGGGGGATGCCCCATCCCCAGAAACATTCAAGGCCAAGTTGGATGAGGCTCTGAGCAACCTGATCTAGTTGAAGATGTCCCAACTCACTGCAGGAGGGTTGGACTAGGTGACCTTTAAAGGTCCTTTCCAACTGAACCTACTCTATGATTCTATGATTAATTCAAACCATACATGTGCCAGGACACAGGCAGGACACACACAGAGGACAATATGCATGACAAAAGCTTCTGGCCTTGCAATCTCCTACTCCCTCCAGTATGCAAACTAATAAGAAACCATTCTGGCCCAACTAACTACACTTAAGTTTTATGTATCCACTGTGCAAGCACAAGTGTCTTAATGTGTCTTAATTTTGTACTTGCCACCCACAACCCTCTGAATTGCTTAGTGTTATCTGGTCCAAGGGAGGTGGCTCACTCAGAAGTGGCCACCAGACGGAAAGTACCGCAGTGGTGCCACATTGTTGGTGTCAGCGGAGGTGGATGATGTCAGCACATCACTATGACATCAGCTATAACCTGTTTGCTTATGCTTGTTTATTGGCTAGTTCAGCGTAAAAGGATGTAGGAATGCTAGAAAGAGGGCTTCCAGCTCTCTCTGAAACAAAAATCTGCAATAGGGAGTAAGCTGAAGCCTTCAGCTGCATTTCATACTTTTTCAGCAGAAGACCACAAATGCCTAAACCAGAGACTTTCTGCTCATGTGATTTATTTCATAGGTGATGCCCACAGGGAACTGGCATGAGCACTGAGACAGCAGCTATTCTGGATGTGCTCATCAGAGAACAAGCACATCAGTGGCAGCACTGTGCCCACATACTGCAACATAAAGGGGAAACAAACTCATAGTTTCTTTGCCAGAAGCACATGTAATTCAGAGCTTTGATTTAAGCTAAGGAGATATGCATATTGCATATTTCAGTAGGTACAATTTATCAGAATTTTCATAAATGTGAGGTTTAAATAGGCAACAGAAGAGACAGCTGGAAGAAATAGCAGACCAATCTCTAAATAAGAGAATAGAGCTGGAAGCTATACTCAGATCAGCTAAGTGCTAAAATAAAATGCATTTTTGGCTTTTTTATTATGTTGCACCCCTCCCCATAGTCTAACATCTCAACCTTCCTACACTTCAAAATAATTTGTCAAAGAATTAAATATATAATTATTAATTATTCTTGGATGTTGGATCATATTCAGATACTCCTGGTCTATCCTGAACAATGGTGACTCAGCCCTCATCATCAGTGGCAAGCAAGTGCTTCCCTAAGAAACCTGTGAGGCAAGACATTTTTTAATAAATCTACAGCAATTTTAAGAAGTTAAATCCAACCCATGGCACAAATATGATCTCACTCTTCCCATGTCACAACACATTGCTCATTGCTTGCATCTGGGAAACTGTTTGCAGGTGAAATGACCATACATTGTGTACTTATGGTGTTACCTGTAGTTGAGCAATTTTTTTCACCTCTCAAGAGTGACAGATCACCAATACTTCCCACTGCACAAGACCATAGCTTTTCCACTGTTTTAATCCAAAAAATCCTTACTGACACTAAAGTAGAAATCCTATTTCTACTAGAAGTCAATATCCCCTCTATGTTACACCCTATATCTCCGCCTAATAGCATTTTTTTAACTATACAGAAAGATCTAGAAGAAAAAATATCTCTTCCATCAGAAAGGTTTTTGCCAGGTCTTTCCCTGAAAGAGTTCACTGCAGCATTACACAAATCTCAGTGCTGACACAAGGCAGTAACAGGCTTTTCATAAACAAGAGGGCAAAAGAAGAGCAATGAAACAGTTGCATTTCATAAACTGAAAAGCGTGAATTATGTGTTCAGGAACACGTATAGCATGGTATGGGTCAAAGTGCCAGCTTGGCAAGGGACCTCCCCTGTAACTTAGAAGCAGTTGGCACCTAGCCAGTACCAAACACAAGCTACATTTTAATACCTAGATTCTAAGAGTAAGATACTACAAAGAGATAGAAAATATCACCTCTTCTTTGCACAAAATGTCGATCTATTTGCTGGTATAACTACAGCCATTAGGAATCACATCCCTAGTTGGTTCACCTAGCGCAACAAAATCTTGCCATAAGCTACCTTCCAGCCAGCCCAGTTGATAAACACAGCTCATAACTCTGCAGCTCAACTGGAACAGGGTGCCCAGAGAAGCTGTGGATGGCCCATCCCTGTAAGTGTTCTAGGTCAGGTTGGATGGGGCTTGTAGCAACCTGTGCTTGTGAAAGATGTCCCTGCCGATAGCAGGGAGACTGGACTCACAGACATCTCCTTCAGACACATTGTCACTGACTACAAAAGTCTTACAGACACCTAGGTACTAAGTCTTAAGTCAGGACATACAACTTTCTGATGGACCGTTTTTACGTCCCAGTTGTTCTACAGGAACATTGAGGCAACAGCCCAAGGAAACACCACTTATATAGAAAGGAACTGCCTTATGTGTTTGTCAGTTTACCCATATTTTTTTTCCTCACAGACAATTTCCACTTGCATTTAAATGCAAGCAGACGTGCCTGAGAGAGACCAACATTTCAGAAGGCTGCAGCATAAACAGAGGACAATCAAGTTTCACTGCTTAGCAACTAAATCATTAACCTATTGGGAGGGAAATGCTTCTTTTACCAGCATGGAATGCCGTCCCCAAGGCATTGCTGTATAAAACAACATAAAATACATGGATTTTTATAGGTATTTGTTCATATGTATGTAAGATTCTTACAGTGTTCTCCAGCTCAATAGACACTAGACACTTTCATAAGTACATCTTTTGGGTACAAGGAGTTTGCTGATCCTCAGGCTTTGAATAATACAGTGAGAAGCATTATACCAGTATCATATAGGATATCACAATAGCTTCAGTAACTTTTGGTAACATTTTGGTATCATGGCACTAGTTTCATGATCCATTCTGCCTTGATTGCTCTGCCCATGCCTTTCATGTCTTGCTTTCCATGTTGTATTTCTCTGTGCCCTTCCTTCTGCTCCCACGGCTGGGGCAGGGCAAGCTGCAAGAAAGGAGATGGACTGTAATTCCAATTACTTGTTCTGAACCCAAAGAGAAGGTGGGTAAAACCTCTGCAAGTGTGCAGCTGAAAGGTCCTAAAAGGTGCAAGAGTAAGGGAGTCCAAGCACTCCAGTACCTCCTTACATAATACAATTTCGTCATGGTCTGCAGTCTCCATTCTACAGCACAACCAGAAAAGCAAGAGACTAGCAAGGGTAGAGACCCACCATAAACACTCCTATCCACAGCTCACCTAAATGTAGTCCCCTTGACCAAAAAGTTGAGCAGCATGACACCAAGAAGCATCATTTCCTATAATGATATAATTTGATTCTGCATCATGATTGCATAGTAAAATAATTATTATTTTCCTGGACGTAATTCAAACCCAGACCAGGATATTCCACCACTGCAACTACCGGAAACGTTTTTGTAATTTAAATTAATCCTGGATTAATCTATGAGATTGTGGAGGAGTTAAAAAACTGCACCTAATTAGCATATATCCTGTGCATACAAACCCAGAGTTGCTACTCAGCCACAAACTCCAGTGCCCCTCTCTATAAAAGTTCTTTAAAAACTTTATCCTACTCATTAAAGGGAAAAGAACTAAATAAACCACCAAACCAAAACAACCAACCTACCTAAGTAAAAATGGGAGGGGGAATCAAAATCTTCTTTGTTAATAAAAAGTTGGAAATGTATTTTCAGGAGATATGCAACAATACTCTGCAACAATTCTAAATTATCGGTTCGTCTCAGAAACGACCTTCATAACAGCCCCCAAACCAAAATAAACCCCCGGACCCAACACACCCATGCGCACAGTTAACATGAAAATACAGAAGTGTACCTTGTCCCTGACAAACAGCGGGGACTTGCTATTGTTCTCTAGCAAACCTCACCCACATCCCCGTTTACTTTATTGCTCTACCAAGCCACCGGGAACATATGCCTGCCGGAGGGGTCCCAGCCCGCGGCCCGGGCAGACCCGGCAGAGCTGCGGTGTTCCGGGACTCCCCGACGGGAGCCGCCGGCACCCGGGGCGCGGGATGCGGGGCGGACAGAGGGGCACAGCGCTGGCCGATGTCGCCGCCAGCTCTGCAGTACTCCTCGGGGGAAGCAACCCTCGGGGGAACACCCCTCCAAGCCCCCCGGGTCGCGGCCCCCGCTCTCCACACTCCGGACACCTCCCCGAGCCGCTCCGGGCACCGACACCGGCGACACCGATCCTGCGCCCCGCCCGTCCCTCCCCGTCCAGGAGCGCAGCCCGGCCCGGCTGCCCGCTCCCCAGCGCCCCGGCGTACCCAGGATCTCCTTCCTGCGCTGCGTGTGGGGCTGCTCCGTGTAGACCCACTCGAAGTCCCCACGGGTGACGCGGTTCCCCATGGCTGCAGCTGCGCCCCACGCCGCGCCGCCCTGCCCTTATAGCGCCGAGCCCGGCAGAGGGGCGGCTCCCCCGCCCGCCGCCTCCGCCCCACCGGCCGCGGCTCTGCTGCGCTGTGAGGGAGGCAGGGGAGGTGCAGAGCCCCTCCGTGCTGTGCAAGGGGCACCCGGAGGGGAAAGGATGCTGCGGGGCTGGCTCTGGGGGCAGCGGGCGAGGTGCGCTGTGCGGCAGGGACCTCGAAGGCAGCCGGGAGAGGTGTGTGGGGTGGGCGTGTTTGCAGGGCAGCAGGTTCCCCATCGTGCTGCTGCCACCACCGGGGCTCAGCACAGTCACTGCATTCATCCCCGTCTGGGACGGCCTGAGAGCACAAGGGGAACTCCAGCGTTGCAAGTCCCCGGGCACCTCCAGACACGGCTTTTGGAAAGCAAAGGTAGTCCAAACGCCATAAATCCAGAAACACGGCCCTAAGCAGAACGTGGCTTAGGGCAAAGCCCAGTTGTATGAGCTCCTCCCACGGGTGGAAGACCTGGTATAGCGCGAAGGCGACCAACGCCTGACACACATTTCCTTGGCGCTCTGACAATCCTCGTGAGCTGTCCCGGTAGAATCCAAGCCCTTGGCTGCGTCACACTTCACTACTGGGACTCTGCGGCCCATTTCCCAGGTACCGTCCCAGGTGGAGTAGCAGGAAATCACAGTGCTCTCTTGGAAACAAAGCCAGGCAAAGGACTTGCTCACTTTAAAAGTAACATAACCTTACTTACCTCTCTAGCCATTTTGATTCACAGGGAGAGGAGTTACACGTTACACAGTGATGTTTCTACACACACATACACACACAACCCAAAATTAAAGTGTTGCTCTTGTTCCCACTATGTTCTTTTGCAAGTCCATACCTGACCTGCCGTCCATCTTCACTCACTATCCCTATCATTAGTCCTTCCACCGGCAACATCACATATGGATCAGCTCCAATTTTGTTTAATTCTATTTCAATATGAATGTCTCTAGCACCCTTCATACCCTCCTACCCTTAAAAATGTCTATCACAGCTGAAAATTAAAGGGGAAAAAAAGAAGACTTCAAAATGTAAATATTTTTCAGCAGTAATTTCTGTCTACAAACACTGGCTGCACTATCGCCTCTTTAGTCTAGCGGAACTATTTAAGAATTCTTGGTAGCAGTCACACAAAACTATATGGGTTAAAAAACATCAACAATCAAACAACCCACAAACCCAGAGCTGTGATGCTTGACTGCCAGAAAGCTTTAGGAGGCTTTTTCGATTTTTTTTTTTTTCCCCCTGAAGTGGTCTAAATGTAGATTAAAGGTCCAAAGCACATTGAGTGAAAGGACTACGGTATAGAGGGAAGCAGCTTCACCTACAGCAGGAGCAGGAGTTTAACCACTTTGCTGTTATGGGTCAGCTCTCTGAAGTACAATAGTTTCTTTGGCATTACTCCAACACAACGAAGTTGGTGGTCTCTCATAAAGTTGCAGGACCCAGCCCAGGTAACAGACTCTTAATCCAATTTAAGGTTATTACATGTTTCTCGAAGAAACAGATTGTTCAGACCACAGATGCATTGGTATCTCAACCTAAACCTTTAATTGGCTCAAACATTTTGGCATGTTGACAGTATCGGTGGAGAAGCCAAAGACAATACGAATGTGATGACACCCTTCTGTCACTTCCTGCTCAAGGTGACTAAAAAAGCAAATTAGAGGGGCAGTCCATGCAGTTACAAAGAAAACAAATATGACTTCACCCCAAAATTTGTCCTATAGAATAGTACTATTGTATATGGTAAGTTACGCATGGAAACTTAAGTTTCTCCTTTGTAGGCAACAGCATGTCCTTTATGTAGCTCATTACTATAGACTCAACCTGACCACATGAGAAGAACAAAAAGCTTTTCTGTCTCCAGCGAGTTGGCATCTGTCTTTGAGAATAGAATTTCATGCTTTATATTTCTATAATAAGCCAAACAAATCATTCTGATTCAAGAGTAATTGTGGATGCCAGACAAACAAGAAACACCATCTTTAGACTGTCTTCTAAAATCAAAAATATTGTCTAGCTCTGAACCTTTGGCATTCTTAGTTTTTACAGCACCCTAGTAATAATCATTCACAAAGGAAAAGCAGGGAGAATTTTAATGTCACAGAGCAATAATAGTCCTTTTAGTGCCTACTGTAATGTCTGTGAACTCTAAAGATTCATGCAGTCACCGCACTTCATGTCAGTTCACATGTGTTTCACATGGTCAGGTTCTTTCAGCTGTAGCCTTCCTTTCTTCAGCAATTTTCTATACTTGTTCAGGATTTCTAACTATTGGGAAGCCTAGCTGAGAGAAATTCCTAACACACTCAAGAGGAAGAGCACAACTGTTGACTGTGCAGGGTACCATCAAAATATCTCCTTTACATGGTTTTAAGTACACATCACACTCACCTCCAGCATCCCAGAGTAAAAAAAAGACAAAAATTCATTGCTCCACTGAGGACATGACCTATGATAAACAGCTCTGAAGCAAGGCATAGTGGTCCTCCCTTCCACACACCCAGGCAGACTCACACTTCACCACCCAAAGGTGCTTTTCCATCAGCTGGCTTCTCAGCGTGAATGTATTTCTGCTACACAACTCACCTACTTCCTCCTTCTGCTCACTGAAAGAACAGGTGACAGTAAATACAGCAGGAACACCTGGACACGTCTCCTAGTGACTACTGACAGCCGGCAGAGCAGGCTTGGGTGTTTGAGGTATCTTAATCCTGTCCTGCTGTGCAGGCTTTAACTCCTCTCCTTCTGGTTTCCAACGGCTAATCTTTGTTAAAGTTGATGTTCTGGAACTAAAATAAAGTTGTCTGGCAACTTTATGTCTAAATAAAGTGTTTTCTTCTCTGAATTAAGAGCTTCATATCCCAGGATAGGTTGTTATTTTCAGTTACTCCATTACCTACTTTATTCTCTGCCTACGTAAATTGGTCCTTCCTTCATTACTGGAAGAAAACACAGCTGTATATTTGCTTCTTTATAAAATATTTTGCAGTAATTTTGAATTGGGTGTCACCCTCTGATTTGACATAACTAGTGCCAAAGTTTATAATGTGACATACTTTATTGAACAAAGTCAAATTCTCATAGGCAGCATCGTTTGTAGAAGAGCCATGTCATCAACACACATTCACACTGAAGTCAGCTTAGAGAAAATAATTTGCCAATAAGCCCTACTTTCCCCTCTCACCTGTGCTGACCTTTCTTGGAGTCATTTTGGATTTCTCTTTCCACTGGGTTAGCTGTATGCCAGAGCTGTGAGTTGAATTGTCCAAACAAAGGTGCTGAGAAGCTGCTGCAAAAGGATCTCAGGGGGAGAAAGTCATGTTCCTTTTGGCACTGGTAAGTGGTTAGATACATTTGGCTGTACTGTGCATAACCCACCTTTCACACAACACGGCTCATTCATACCAAGGCTGCACAACAGCCGCAATTGCCCAGCACTCGACAAGCCCTGTTGGATGTTGGCTGGCTCACGGCACCTCTGCCAAATGAGAAGTGAGATTCAAAGCAGCAAACAGCTCCTTAGGTTCGCCCCCCGACCGCTGCCGATCCGTGCGGGGCACGCATCACTCAGCTCTCGCCTTCCGCAGCCAGCCCTGCGGGGCCGCGCACCGTGGGAATAACCACCCGGCCACGGAGCAGCTGGAAGCGCTCGGACACCCGCGGCACCCGCGCCCCTCGCCGTGCGGGTGCTAGGGCGGGCCGGGGGCGGCAGCGCGGCCGAAAGGCTCCAGGGCACAGCCGGGGATCGGGGATCGCGGAGCGCCGTCCCGCGGCCGTGCCCGCACCGATCCCGGGCTCGCACGGGGCGGGAGCGGAGCCGGGATCCCCCCGCCTGCTCCGCTGCTTCGGCTATCCCGCCGTGAGCCCTGCGCGCCCCCTGCTGACCCCGCACCCGCACCCGGGCTGCGGACACCCCCCGCTCTGACCCTGCAGCCGGCCCGAGGGCAGGGACATCCTCCACTCTGACCCTGCAGCCGGCCCCAGGGCAGGGACATCCCCCGCTCTGACCCCCCCGCCTGTGCCCGAGGGCAGGGACAGCCCCCGCTCTGACCCCCCCCCTCCCCGCGGGCAGGGGCAGCCCCCGCCNNNCCCCGCCTGCCCGAGGGCAGGGACAGCCCCCGCTCTGACCTCCAGCCTGTGCCCGAGGGCAGGGACAGCCCCCGCTCTGACCCCCCTCGCAGCCGGCCCGAGGTCAGGGACAGCCCCCACTCTGACCCCCGGCCTGTCCCGCAGCCAGAGCGGGCATCGACGCTCCCCGCCGCGCTCCTCGGGAGTGGCCGCTCGCCCACGCCTCGGCTCCGTCCTCGCTTTGCCTCAGAGCGACACTTTTTCTTTCATCCCAGCAAGTGTGGCTGCCCCTCGGATGTAAGTGCAATCAACGGAAGGAGAGCCGAGGAAGGACTCACTTCGCGGGAGCGACGGACTCGGTTTGGTAGCGCCTAAGTATTCTCGCTTCCTTTAAAAATACGTCCTTAAGGAATTTAAAAATGCTTTTAAAAACGTTTTCAAAAATGTTTTGTTTGAAGCTGGAGTAATGCAGGGCTGCTGTAACTAACGCCATCACTGTGATCCAGTACACAATATGTTTAGACAGACCGCTCCTGCAGCATTCACATGGAAACAATTTCCTCTTCTACATAATTTTTTTTTCTCTCGTGATACGTTTCACCGTGCTTCTCAGCTTTTCCAAAGAATGACAGACTTTCTGCAAAGTAATTTATTTCACGGAGTGGTTTATGTTGTTCGGAGGATTTGCAATTGCTTTCTCTCACGAGACGTATTTGCTGTTACGCACCGTAAGTACTTATCCCATGGAGAGCTTGTGCTACCCCTCCCTGCAATCCTGGCATTTCAGGAACAGTTTTACTAGCATCCTGGTACAAACACCTGAATGGAATGTGATAACTAGGCTTCTATTCCGCAGCAAAAAACGTTATAGGCAAAAAGCAGCAACGTTTGTAATCTCCTCTCCAAATGTGAGCACTTAAGGGGTCACTGTCGACAATTGTCAGGATTATATGAGCACGCGGGTCCTGTGAAGAGAGGCACCAGATTAAACTGGGATTTCTAAGCATTGATGCAAGTTTTCTCTAAAAGTCCCCACTACTGTACAGCGCTGGTCTGGCAGTGCTCTCTAAACCACAGTTCACCCTCGCAGATCTGCTTTTCCAAACGTATTTCCCCATACTCAGGTTTCAACCTGATGCACTTAAAACCTTTCATTTCAGGGCTGCTGAGCTCACTTCTGACAACAGGAGTCACACGGGGTTAAGAGGGGTACCTTGTTCAGCCTCTTGAAGTCGGAGACTAAACTTTGAGTGGAGGAAAAGAAGCCATTTGAAAATGGAGGGCTCTGCGTGTGCGTGTGCGTGTGTGGAAGGTAGGGAGAATTTCCTCTGCAGGGAACGGCTGGAAAGCAACTTTGATAACAAACAGTGCTAAATTCCAAATATTATATCATACAATCTCTTTTTCACTTTGGAGAAATGTTTTTAGTTACTATTTATATTGTAGCAACATGTAGAGACCCTGAAGATGGACTAGGATTTTACTATAAAATCACAAAGTTTAATTACAATATTTTGTCTGATGAGTTACAAATCCTTTTATATGAGCACACTAGCAAAAGCATTGATCAGCTTTGCTTACACCTGGGGAATATGAGGTTTTACACTCATAGTTTAGCAAATTGTCAATCGAGTCACAGTATCTATTTCCTCATGGAAACCTAGCTAAGTTGGTTTAATAAACAAAACAGCTGCCCTTGGGCTTTCATTGAACTGCAGCAATACATACATCCTATTTATTTAGCCTTGTGCATTTCGATCTGAGATTATTCTTCTTTTAAAGTATAATATTAACTCCAGGGATAAATCTTTCCTAGAGCTACTGGGATCTGTCTGGTGACTTCAGCGGAAGCCGAGAGCTCAGCACTTTGCAGCATCAAGTCTAGTCTGTAACCCAAGGGAATGCATATGCAGGAGGGCTAGGGAAGCCCTGCTATTTGTAGGACAATTGGCATGAATAGGAGTTGCAGATTTGTTTCCTGGCCCCAGGGAGCAGTGAGAGCAGTTAGGACACGCATTCACAGACACTGCCTGTGCTGGCAGGTGTGAAATCGTACCATGCTGGCTCAACTAATAGGTATTATTTCCCAGAAGTTTCTACTTCTAGTGTTGCCTATAATTTGCAAGATACGGACTACTCAGATGTCCACACATCCTATGTTGATAGGTGTAATATGACTCCTTTTTAAAGGCTGAGGATTTTTGGAAGGGTAGTTTCATACTCTCAGCCATGAAATCAGGAATGGAAGACAAAACCCTTCATTTATAATCATCAGCTTTAAAACTCAGTAATAATTATTTGTATTTTCCGTGCATAATTAAAGGGTTAAACGTTTCTAGAGTCAGGATGAGTCCCACTGACTCATGTATCCTTTCATACAGTAAGAAAAAGAAATTATATGATCATGCCCTACAACAAAACCTTTTTAATGAAACTGGGGTGATTAATGACCATAACTTAGAAATTATTTTGGAATGGTAGCAGTGCAAACCCTCTCTCCCTCACTCTGCAAGATGATTGATGACAGAAAAATCCTTCCTTGCTGTGCTCAGTCGCAAAGGCACAAGCAGATGACAAATGGAAGAGAGTACTATAAATCTCAGCAAATTAATTGATCTAGCTTTGTTAGCTGCTTAGTTTGCTATTAGGAGGGGAATCTGAAGTAGGATGTGGTACAGCAAAGAAAACAATAATTAGTAAAACTGCCTGAAAGTGAAACAGAGAAAAGAGGTGTACACAGAGTTCACTGCTTCTTCCCAGTCATCCTCAGCAAGCAGAATCTTACCAAGCTTTAAACGTGTTTTGTAGGAGTCCATAGACAAACTGGGATCAGGGATTTCCCTCATGTTTAATTAGCAATCTGAGCAGAGAGACATTTGTAGCAGAAGCTAGTGGGCCATAAAGGCCAGGCACGGTGGTAGTTATATTAGGTCAGCTGCAGATAAGGAAGCTAAATTATGAAGGAGGCTAAATTATGAAGGACTATAAAGGTAAAGTTAAAACCACATTTCCTTCAGAGCTGCAAAGAGATAGGACAAGGACTCTGGGAAAGGATGACACAGCTAATTAACATTTTAGTGAATTTTACTTAGCAAATTACTTTAATGGCATTGTAAATCCCAGTTTAGATTTCTTCATGAGTTCTTTTTTTTCTTTTTTTTTTTCCTTCAAGACCTCTCTGTTTTAATTGATTAATAAGGCATTCTAGATGAAGATAACAAGGAAAACATATCTTGAATTGGCAGAACTTATTCATTAGTCCTAGATAAGTCTTTTACAGGTGTTAACAAGAGAACCCTTTATTATCAACTACTGATTTTCTTTTCCTCTATTAACTGACTCTATCTGGTCTTCTTTACACAAGAGCAAAAATATCTTAAAAGCAATCCATGTCACATGTTTAACTAGATATGGAAATATTATCAGTTTAGTGATCGGTGTTGGTTTACAATGGGAGGGCTAATCTTTCTTCTTAAACATTAGACAAATAGTTTGTGTGAGAATGAGAGGAAAAAAATAGGATATCACACGTTTCCAAATCAGTGAATTTGAAAGGCTGGGTGAAACAGATAGGGAGAAGGGTGTGTTGACCCTGCTAGAGGCGAGAGAGAAGGCTGTAGCTGCTGGCTGTGAGAAGCTCACTTGTTTCACAAGTTTCACACTTCAAATTTCTTCCCTTCATTTTAATGTAAACTGAAGAGGGCAGGAACAGTACTAAAAAAAATACAAAAAAACCCAGAATTCAGAAAACAAGCATTGATAATTTTATTCTTTATTTGTACTTTGGGAAGGATTAACTTGTTTTATGTGACCTTCCTTTTCTTAAAATATAGCAGAATTTTTTATTTGCCAAGTAATTCTCTTTAAAAGCACAGTTACCTAATTTTGGCTAGTTCCATCTGATGTAAGGGTCAGGACAATTATTTCTGTAGTATAAAATGAGAAACAGCTCTTTATATAAATATCACACAACTGGATACTATACACAAAGTTGGATTAGTGCAGCAATGACAACTATGGTTCCTGGAAGCTGTCAACTACTAGGTCAACACAAGAAAACAAAACCCACACAACAGTAAAATGCATAGTATTGAGTGGCTAATGATGTTGAGTACTGACCATTATCTGCTGATGTTATATGGAGCATATCTGAGGGATGGGTTGTTAAGAGTTCTCCCAAATGAGGGTGCTGCAATGCCTCAAGCATCCTATGTCTTCTTGTGCTCCAAGCAGCAATGGTGATTTCACATTGCATTAAAAAATGCTTAATGTCTAATCAGAACACTGACCATCCCAGGAATTACGAAATAAAATTACAAATACAATTTAAAAAGAAAAAGAAATAAAAAGAAGATGGGGCTCTTCTAGGGTGCACACTGAAAGGACATGAGGCTGCAGGCACAAATACATGGGGGTTTACTTAAATATGAGGAAAGAAATTCTTTTGGTCAAACATGGGAAGATTGCCCAGAGAGACTGTGAGATCCCCATTCTTGGAGACATTCAAAGCCCAACTGAACACACCCCTGAGCAACCCGCTCTATTTGTACCCACTTCTGAGCAGGGGTTTGGACTAGACCATCTCTAGAGTGCCTTTGCAGCTTCAGCTCTTCTGTGATCCTGTGAAACTGAAAAGATCCAACCTCTCTCATTTAAGGCCCAAGCTTAATATCCTTTGGGGTAAATTGAAACAAAAAGGGATTTTTCAACTTATCCATGTATGTCACCACCTATGCATTCTAAATGACAGCAGTAACCTGTCCGCAGAACCTTCTACTATGTACGCTGATGTAACTCTTCACCCTGAAACAAGTACCCACCACATACAATCTTCTGTAGTACCTGATACCAAGTATATGCAAAACTTAAAAGCTGAAGGAGATTCAGAGGAGTAAGAAATATTTTAGAGAGCTTGCATCTTGTCTTCTTTTTCCTTCCTCTCCTTCATCTCCTTCCTTCTTGATTTTCCTGTGCATGGTGCTGGTGGCTCAGGTAAATGTGGATGGCACTGTTTTCTTTATGAGAATGTACCAAAATGAAAATAGGTGAGCTGTCAGTAACCCATAGCTTTATAACTGGTTCAAATGACTTCTGTACAGAAATACAACACTGTTTGTGCTGGCTTTGAAGTTGCCACCTCTTTGAATCCTGAGGTTTTCCCTGCACACCCAAGTGCTGAAGAAAGGCAGATGTACAAGCCAGTTCAATCCAAAAGAAAGGAAGGCTGTGCTGACAGTAGAAGCTGGCGTTGTCAAAAGAAAACTCATGAGGGTTTGCTCTTTCAGTTAGGTGTGCTCAGGACCTCAAACTACCACTAGGATTTTTGCAGTGCCAAGAAAGGGAGTGGAGATAAAAAAATGCTGGTGGGAGTGTGTGTGTGAAGTTAAAAACTGGTTGCTGCAAACTGATGGTGGACTACAATTTCCTGCAGTAGATTTTAAGGAAAGAACCAGAAGAGAACAACCCAAAACAGGTAAATCTGAGACATCTAGAGCTTGTTGAGCTTGCAAAATGTATTCTTTAAAACTTATTTGTTATGGATGCTCAAAAGTATCTTATATTTTCTATGGAAGGTTTAAATTTCCCCCCCCCTCCCCCTTATATCTTAAACATGTCTGGGAAACAAGCTGGAGCTCTGAACATGGGGAGCAAAATGGGGTGTAGAGAGCAGGAAGATAAAAGATTATCAGTTGGGAAAATTTTGCTGCTATTTGGACAGGGGACAAAGTTTTCTTTTAAATAACTTTTCACTGGACAGCTTTCATATCTTTATTTTTCCCTCTTGCTGTATTTTTTTCTTATCAAGCAATCAATGAAAAATAATGTTAGTTAAGCAAACCATCTCGTTCGGGATAAAGAGAACTGTAAAATGGAGAAAACACAGAGCTGATGAAGAATATTTGTATCGTAACAATTTTCACTGAAAAATAATGAAATATGAATGTTGCAGCAAAACATTAAAACGTTGGCTCTAGACCAAAGTATGGGAAAAAGCAGAAAACACTTGCAATTCAAAATAAGGTGGTTCTGATGCTTAAAACTTAAGAGTGCCTTTTCCTGTCCAAAATTATATAATTGTTTGCACAAAAAAAAACAAACCACAAAAATGAAACATGGTTGTGCAAGATTATTAAACTATTATCATTGACCTGAACCAAAAATTTTATCTTGATAAACAAGAGAGACTTGTGACTTTGTTCCTATATTTGACAAAGTTCATTTACACTAACACCAAAATAAAACCGTCACCCCAAATAATCCGTTCAGGGTCCAATCCCACTTGCTCTGAAGGCAATGTCAGTTCTGGTGGGAATGCAAAAGCAAGACTGAGAGCATGTCTAACATGTAGGGTCACACTGGTATTTTTGCTATGCAAGATTATAATATAAAGTGTGACTGAGTTGTGCATTTTTCCACAAAAAAAAAAACAAAAAGAAAAAAGAAACTCCATACTGACTCACCATGTTTTTTTTATTACATTTAACTTTTACGGGGGGAGTAGGGAGACTTCATTCTAATTTTGAAACCTTATTTTTAAAAGCTAAAGAACTATTTTTCCCACAGTTACACATGTCCTTCCAACTGCAAACAGAGGGGCAGAATTTACATGTAAAGCTCTGGAAATCTCTCCACAGGATCTAAAAACAGCCTTTCAGTGTATGAGAATTTTGCAACGATAAACCACTTCTTGTAGTTTTGTTAAAACGGGAATGCAGAGTATGACTGGAGAGAAGGAATTCCCAGATCTCCACAAGTTAAGCAAATTTGTTGCTATTTCTAATACTTAATAGGACAGTATTTCCTAATCTCAGCATTAGGGCAAAGCTCAGTATCGATGTCCTGAGACTGGGACTAGAATAACTTTGAGAACACATCATGATGAGGTAGAAGAAGAAAGTATTTCTTAGCAGGAATCTGATCAGTTTTTATATCATGGAAGTTTGGGATACGAGCACACAAAGAAGCGGTATAGTGAGAAGCGAAGGCAAAAATGGAATTTATACTTGCAGCAGCCTTGGAAATACTTAAGAGGCAAATCTGTACTTGTAGTTAACATAAAAGGGGAAGGAAAGGTGATGTAACAGCAGAAAAAAAAAAGGAATGAGGAACAGGAGAGGATCTTGTCATGAGTACAGAAGGCCTGTGCGACTTGCTTTAATATGCTCACCTTCAGTAGTACTTAATTTATTTTGTATAACCCAGGACTTTTTTAAGATGTACATACTTGTAGAGCTACCAGTACCTTAACCTCTGACTGAAGATAATACAGAGTCTTTTTGAAGGACTTTTCATCACTACCTGGAGAGAGCATTTTACAATTACAGTGGTTTTGCATCTCCCACTTGTAACACTTTCACATGTGCTTGTTCATGCCAAGCCAGAGTGGTTTCTTTGCAAATACTGCTCCTGATTCATATGCACACCAAGGCCTGACCCTTACAAAGCCAATAACCAAATGACGGTACTTTTCCCTTGGCACCTCCTGCAGGGAAGTTCCTTGGCAGGGCTCGGGAGGGATGTCCTGCGGCAGAAGGGGAAGGCGGTGGAGTGTGACTGGACCACGAAGCTGCTGCATTTGCAAAGCACGTACTGCTGTGGTGTTTGAGGGGTTCTGGTGAGCGACGGAGTCGAGGGACAGGGAGGTGCGTTAATAATTAAGGCAAGTACCTACACCCGGTATTTTAAATGAAGGCATCACTCCACGCATTGGAATTTTGTGCAGCGACTGAACTGCTCTCGCCGGCACCGGCATTCCGTGCTCCCGAGCCCCGGCCTGCCCGGCCGCATCCTCAGCCCGAAGGAAAGCGGCGGGGCCCGAAGCACCACCTGANGAGGAGGAGGAGAAGCGGGGCAGGCGAGAGGAGCCCGAGCCCCACCGTCCGCCGAGGGGAGCGGACCGGAGCCCCCGCTGCGCCCGCGGAGCGCTCTCTGCCCCCCTTCGCCCCGCCATGGCCTCGGGAGACACCCTGTACATCGCCACGGACGGCTCGGAGATGCCGGCCGAGATCGTGGAGCTGCCTGAGATCGAGGTGG
>VXBX01002579.1:184392-223830 GCA_013400415.1 Scytalopus superciliaris
GGGGCGAGCCCGGGTCGGCGCTCGGAGCCCGTCCGGCTTCTCCCTCGGCTGGCTCCGAAGCTTTGAGCAGGCTATTTAAGTAGGAGCAGGGAGTCCGTGTCGTGTGAGGTTCTGTGTTTTTTGAGGAGGGATTTTTTTTGTTGTTGGCTTTTTTTTTTTTTTTTTTTTTTTTTTGGGGGGGGTTTTTTAAAGGGAAAAAATTTTNAATCTTGCTGAAGGTGTTATGTATCGGTGGGGACTTGGAATAAACCTAACATGTATCTGCCCTGCCCACTTAGGGGTTTGTTTGTTTGGGTTTTTTTTTTGTTTGTTTGGGGTTTTTTTTGGTTTTTTTTTTTTTTTTTTTTTTTTTTTTTTGTTTGTTTTTTGTTTTTTTTTCCCTTTTTACAAAAATGTACTGCCGCCAGCAAGGCTTTGTTATTAAAGTTCTGTCCTTGAGTTATGTAAATGTGGGAAAAAAAGCTGTCAAATAGTATCAGTTCATGTAATATTTAAATTGGTGCGTGCTCTTTGAATAGTAGGTTGGTAATTTGTCTTGCATATCGTAACTTTTGTGCTCTTTTGCATTTCTAAGCGTGTCTAGTAAGAGAGACATACCCTTAAAGCTTTTTATGTAGTCTGAAATGTTTGCACTGCGTGATGTTTGCGAATGACCAGTCCTTGTTAGAAACGCTAGTGTAGACGAGAAGGTATATTGGATGGTTGAATTCTCCTGCCTGAAAAAGCGGAAAGCGTGGTGGCTTGGATTTTTACTTTCCTTGTAGATGCAGGTGATACTTTAGCAAGTTAGACAGAGTATCTGACACTATTGACATGTAGTCAGTTGGCAGCCCAATCAGTTTGATCGCAGTTCTTTGCTTCCCGATGAACAGCAAAGGACTTTTAAGAGTTTCCCAAACCACTGTTTAGTAGGATGGTGTTCTGCATGCTTCTGTGTCACTGTATGAAAACTGAATAAATTCCCTTGCTGGTATTTTTCTTAGAACTGACCATCCAAGAAAGATAAAAGATAATAGAAGCTAACACAGTCGTCTGGCTTGTGGAAGCTGCCTGAGATAGCTGAATTCAAGTGCCTGTATGACTCATGAGCTGGCAGGATACAGGACCTCGCTGAGATCAATTGACAATTTCTAGCATGCATTTGCACTCGGAAATTCAGAGTGCCTGATAGGATGCTTGCTTAGAGTTTCTGCATGCTGATTATTACTTGGCTGAAGTGAAGCATGTGTATAATCAATAAACTTGCTTCTCTTCCCACGTACACAGCTTTTACATCAGGGGTAGCCCTATTGATTTCGGTGGTTTTGTTCTTTATGAGCATGACCATGCAAGCTCAGTGGGAATGATATCCACTTATAATTTACTGGAGGTTGAATTGCATTGCTGCATTCAACTCAATTATATCCACGATGCAGAAGAATGAATACCTAGTCTGATTTGACTTCTAATGCGTAAAAAGCCCCTCTAAAAGCAAAATCAAATATATATGGGTGAAAGAAAAGTATTAGAGTTTGACCTCCCCTCCCTGTGTGCATCCATGCACGTGCACACACACACCCACCTTCAAACAGCCTTTGGCAATAACCTGCTCTGTTGAGAGTAGTTGTGAAGTTTTACTGAGCATATTGGACAGGCTCTTATGCCTCATATGCAACTTACTTAATGTTACAAAAGTGGCCTGAAGTGATCAAATGCTGGGGCTTTACCTTCTTTTTTTCTGAAATTTCAGAGAGTGAATTGTTGTCAGAAAATTTGCAAAAGAAACAATACTTGAAGCAGGAGGACACATACCCCTATACCCAAAAAAACCCCAACCCGAGTACCCACGCAAAACCCCCAGACTAAATTAACACAAAAAAACCCCCAGAACCACTGACTTGCAAAAAGGTAGTAGTACTAAAGTTTCCCTGCAGAATCAGACATTCTTTATTTTAAAGAAAGATAGCGGTTTTGCATCTGCATTTTAACATAATTAAAGACTTGCTTGCACACTGATGTAATTGACTGGTTTAAATGCTTAGCAAAAAGTTCATCAAAAGACAAATAGTAAATAGGGCCATGCACCAAGATACAACAATGAGCCCTATATTGCTGTGCATGGGTTTTTGAAGGAACAAGGGCACTTTGCTCACCACAGTGTGGGAAGACAATGTGAATTAATTCCTTGTTACTGTTTGGTGGTGCTATTATATTAGCTTGTACACGGGTGGTACCAAATTTAGCCAATCATAAATCTTTGTCCATACATGAGTATAGCATGTCTTTTAGCACCTTTTGAAACGTGTAGAAATAATCTGTGAAATATATAGCAATGTGACTAAAGGGGACTACTTAATCGTCATCTTGTTACGTGGTTACTTAGAAATTGCAGTACTGTTGTTGGCAACGAATTAGACTTGCCATAACTTCTCTTATCACCTTGGTATCTATGGTGATATCAAACTTGTGACCCATAGTTAAAGTGTTTAGTTTGAAACAGGAATGCTTTGTTCTAGTTCAGATCAGCTTTTCAGTTCTTTAGAATAGAATTATTTGTTTTTCTTCGTGTGTGTAAATAAATGAACAAAGGTGCTGTATTTCTGAAGGGGTTGAAGAGGTGTATAAGGTGGACGCTTCAGTCATGTTCCTGTAGTGTGTTTACTTTATACTGTCTTAATATATACCAGAAAACTGTACATAGTTAATGAGGCTGTCCAAGAGAGACACCCCAATATGTACTAGAAAAATTGTTTTTATCAAGTGGAATTTACTTGTGCCTTTGCTGGATTCAACTTAAATTTTTGGTTTTAGTGACTTTGTCCAGGTCGTATGCACAATAGTGATGGAGGAGGGGAAGGATCGTGAGAAACCGCTTTGTCAGATGGTGCTTGCAAAACTGATTCTTACATGCAGGGAGCATTTGGGAAGGTGGTGCTTAAATGCCGGCTGCACCAAATACTGGAATTTCAAGCAGTTGGGGCTTAAGTTTGGGGGCGGGGGGGGGGGGAAGTATTAGTGTAACTACATCTGCTTTTGGGTAATGACTCTGTCAGGCTTTCAAACCTGAAATAGGCGTTGGCTTAAACTATTATTGTTAACATAGTCTGCAAGATAAGGGCTGAAATATCACAGCCAAACATTGCCCACCCATGTTAAACTGCTCAGGTATCCTGTCCCTAGGTGGGAAAGACAAAGATGCAGAGGTTACATGCACGGTTTGAAAATTGCTTTTGATAATCCAGGAAGCCTGTGCTGTGGATCCGTATTTAGAAGCTTGGGGAGTTCATGTTGGGTTTCTAGAAGGTTCTTCAAAGCCTCTTAAAAAAACTCCATGTCTCAAAAAATACAGAAGGGTTTTCATTTTACTTCATCACATTGCGGGGATAAGAAAAATAACCATCTGTTGTCTGACCAGTTGTCTTATGTAGTATAAATGATTGATGAGTCATTTAGTTCACTTGTGGGCCTGTATCAGAGATGGCCAAAATGCTTTGTGATGACAGATAGGTAATGAGTTCCTTACATGAAAGTTTTTCATAATGGAGGCAGAAAGTGATTGGTTCCTTTAAAATATTAAGATGACAATCTATTTGTCACTCTGATTAAGACTATGATACAGCTTTTGGGTATCTGTAGGTATTGAGTCTGCCCTGGCATTTTTTCAAGTGATAAGATAGACTTTTTCCTGCATCTGTTTTAAATGTATTTTCAGTTTTGAAAGTGAAATACATGGATGTGGTTTGCCATGTAAAATAATAAAGTTGCCTTTTAGCCCACCTTTCAAACCAGAATCCTCTAGCTTGCTGTTGGATCCTTCCCTGGGACACTCAAACCACTCATATGCTGACCGTTTAGAAGGTCATAGTGCTTCGGTGCAGTGTCTCATAAGTGCTGAAGTCAGATGATGACTATTGATATATGCACTGTTTTTGTCAGTTCATGTCTCAGTGGTGTGAAATAAGAGATGGGTGACATGGGGAAAGAAGAACCTGTTCTCCCTCTGTGTGCAAGGCACGTCAGAGGGAAAGTAACCTAGCAGCCGATTAGGTTAAAAAATGACATACTGTGCAAAATGAAATTTTAACATTCAGAAGTGTCTGCTAAATAACCATATTATTTAACAAGCTAATTGCAGTTCTTTGCCTCCAAACATGACCAATGAACTGATTTGCCTGGGGAGATTGCAATGTGGTGGCAATAACCAAGCTGTTACAACAGTGCCTTGGTGCTGCACAGTTGCCGAATACATCCTTTAGTATGTAATTGCTTTTCAGCTGTTCTTAAAAGCCAGTGTGTTTAACTGTGTGATCATAAAAAGAAAATTTAAGCTTAAATGTTGTTCATCCTTTTAGTTGGTAAGTAGAATGTCTTTTAACTTGGTGCCTTGAGGAGGAAGCTATAGGATCAGGTCTCGCTGCTTTGCTATGAGGAGGTGTATCTCCTGACTTCCCTTTGGCACCCTATTTTCCACAGGGTGAAACTGATGGAATAACAAAGCTTTCTCTCTACTTGGCAGTGAAGGAGGAGGATGGCTCAGGGTTTGGGAATCTGGAAGTGGAGTACAATGGCTAAAATCAAGAATTACTGAAGCAATAATACTGGCTGGGCTCCTTTGGGGTTAGACTTGAAAGTGTCATCTTAGAAAGCTGGGGAGTTGCAGAGACATCAGCTGGAGCTAGCTGTTAGTCTAGAAATTCATGAAGTAATGGGGTTTTGAGGTGGATGGATTTTCTGTGTAACAGGCTGCAAGAGAAAGTGTGGTAATAAGAGGCCAAGCATGATCAGTAAAGTTTTGGGAAACAGAATCTACCATGTTTTCTCATTGGTCTGTTACATGGAATCTGCAGTTACTAGTTTTATCCCAGTAATCTTGCCTCTTCCTACTTCAATTCATACTTTGGCTTGGTTCTCTTAAGACCGCCATCTGTTTCACCAGTAGTCAAAAGATGAGGCTGGCTAATACAGTGAACTTTCACAGATCTTAATAAAAAAGTATTTGGGCATACTTGCTTTGGAGGGTCCAAGTGGATCCAGTTCAATATGTATATTGCATATAGGGCATGAGAGAAGTGCAGATGGACACTGAATATGAAGATGTGCTTGGGTATGTCCTAAAAAGGGACACAGAAAAACCCAGTAATTCGGCATAGAAGGGTATAGGGGAGTATCTGTGATGTCTCTAAACACATTAGTATTTTACAGTTTTATAAGATAGATGAATGTTGAATGTAGCTTTTACAGTGACTGGTAGTGGATGTTTTTGTGAAGATGGTGGTTAACTGACATTTGTTTAGATCCTCTGTGTCTTTCAGAAGAGAGGACTAAAATTGTGTTTGTAGTTCATAACTGAAAGCTGCATTAGATCTATAAGACTAGTGCTAAACACACACTTAAGCAGAATGCTTAATATTTGAGTCTGCTATACTCTCATGTGGTTTTAAGGGACAAAACAGTGGATCAGATAGTATATAGCAGTTAATTTTCTTTTCTTGACTGGCTCCATAGTTCTATCCATATTTAGCTTGCATGGGTGGCATCCAGATTAGGTTGTCTTGGGCATAAACTGCATGGAGTTACTATGCCTTATTTGTACTGTACTTACTCAGAGGTGTCACCATAATTTCGGGGTAGTGTCTGTTTTGCCTCGCTTTGGATACAGTATGTTTGATCCTCCAATGCTTCATGAAAGGAAAAGGTGGAAGTAACTTGTTTGTACTGGGAATCAGGACTTGCTTGAAGGCAGAAAACATCAGTCAACTTAGCCAGTTTGCAGTGAGAATTATTGGTTAACTTGTCAACCTGAGTGAAAGTTTGCTTGCACGTTACCCTCCAGACTTTGAGCTGTCTAGTCCAGGTTGGTAGGGCATCAAAAATAAACTAAATTTCTGCATAGAGGACATTGGTAAAATTTTTCCATTTCCAAACTTCCTCCAAAGAAGTGTGTGGGGCTCTTTCGTGTGTTGTTTTTGTTTTGTTTTCCCAATGAGTTGATAGTGTCATAGGATAGTTTATAACTAGGATGGTCTGATTACTAAAGAGCTGAAGTCTGCTGCTACTTTTTCAGAAGTATTAGCCTGACATAACACTTCAAGGTAACTGGTTTGTATTTTATTCTTTTGGTTTAAGTTTGTTTTTAGAAGTAGAGGTATGTGTTGCTGTAGAGATGTGGATTTTTTGTATAGGAACATGTGCTTGGTTTTTATTTTTGCATAACTGTCAATATATTAAACAACAGTTTCTCTTATTTTCTACTCTATCAAAGCAGTATGTTCATAGTTTTTTGTGTTTTGCTCCAGTAGTCTGTGGAATTGAATAGCTGTGGAATTGATTTCTGTTGGCAGGCTTTTGGGAAGTAAAGGCACTGAAGGTTGACTTTCAGTGTGGTCCTCAAATAGCAAGAAGGCACTGTGGAATAGTGAGCCTTTTTGCTAGGGAAGGAAAGATGATCTTTAGGAGTGTATGCAAAATTTCCCTTTGACTTGTCCATCTGAGGCAGGAAGTAAAAACTTGTCCGTGTTATGAATGTCATCAAAGAGTCACACTGCAAGTTCTGGGTAGCAGTTGAAGTGGCTACACCTAAGGCAGCTGATCTCATTCTAGTCTACGACATGGAGAAGGCATCACTTTTAGCTTTGCAGAAATTCTGTGCCCTCCTGAGCTCCACGTCTTTTCTGCCTGTGTAGGCATTGCTAAATAATCTTTTTCCAGGTTTCTGTTTGGAAGAACAAATTGTTGCCAAATTGAAGGTCTATTAACTTGAATTTGCAACTCCTTCAGATCCTGTAAAATTTAACATATAATCCTTGCTTAAAGTAAATTCAGTTGCTTTCTTTGTGGTTTATTTTGAGTTTAATGTTGCATATAGTATTTTCTTATTTACACTTCTGTCTTTGCAGCATTGGAGTCTGTTTTCCTCTTTCACCATGGAATATACATGAACTGCTACTTGATCTGGTAGATCAGATTAAACCCCAAACTAGCAGTAACATTTCTAGAAATAGATCAGTGGCAAACATTAAAAGCAGGCATTACAAATGGAATACAAATTTGTGCTTAGTGTATTTCCTTTATTTGCATGTGTCTTGTCCTCTTTTTCCTAGCCTAAGTTACTGAGTAATGACTAATGTGTGTTTCTGTTTAGGGAAAAAGAACCTGAAACATTTCCTCTTTTGTTTTCTGCCTTACGTTTTCCTGTGTCTTTTTAATTGGTGAAATACTATTTCTGTCATACCACCTTGTGTTTTCATTGCTTAAGCACTACCTGTAAAATAAAGCTTCCTGTTATTTTTGTAAAGCCTCTTGTGTATAAAGTGTTTTCCAGAATCTGCTCCCCATGCACACAGTAGGAGAAGTAGTGTAGTGTTTATTACATTGAGCTGAGTAGTTGCAACCATACATACATCTCTTGTGTGGAGTGTATTTGAGGGTGGAAAACAGGATAGGTGCTGTGTCTGTCTTTCTGCTGGTGTGAACACTGCAATGAGGATCATAGGTGGATGTTTCTGTTCTCTATATTTTTTGTCTCTCAGTTTCTGTTATAAAATAGCAAGAGGAGAAAGAAAGATTGTGCCTTGCATATTCTAAGGTCTAAATTTGAGTAGACAGCAACAGCAGGTCTTCCACCTGAATTCACTGCAGTTCTTGAGCACAAATTCATAGGAGGAGCTCAAGAGCAGAGAAAATAGCAGTATCTTAACTGGCTTGTAGATCAAAGCCCTGAATAATCCCAGTCTGCTATTTGCATAGTAGAGTGGCAAAGATCTTAGGCTGGCCCTTGCCGAAGAAGGAAGAAGCCCCCTTGAGAGGGAGATGCACGATTAAGTTTTTTTGTTTTCTTTCAAACCTGTCTGGAAGTGTTTAGAAACCTTAATTTTACGGGCAGATGATGAAGCCCATTAGCAGTTATTTTTAAAGTTCTTGTCCTTCTGTGACACCTCTGTTGGAGGTCAAGGGAGTCTGAAGACTGAAGTAAAGATCAGTATCCTGACATCTTAGGGTAAGCGTCTGCCACTAGTCTGATAGACTTCCAAAATTACAGAGTGCTGCTAAGTACCCAAGTGGGTTAGAAGTGAATGGTGAAGATTAGTCTTCAAGGGAATTAAATATTTAGACATTGTTTCAGGAAAAGTGCATTATCTTTCAAATGCAGCCAATATTTATAGGATTGTTCTATTTATTTCCCTATTTGCTTAAGTACATACACATCTTCTGCATTTTGTCCTTACCCACTGTATTCTTTCTGCGTTCTTCATGCTGTAACTGTACGGGTGTCATTTTGCTCTTCACAATTAGCATGGAAATCTGGAAGTGCAATGTATTCTTTTAAATGTGCAGCGTTAGTGAATTTGTATTAAGATGCGGCTTTTAATGGCTTATATGCTGTTTTGATCTTCAGTATGTATTGAATTCAGTATTTTGTGTATTTCAGATGATAAGAAAGATATTGACCATGAAACAGTGGTGGAAGAGCAGATCATTGGAGAGAATTCTCCTCCAGATTACTCAGAGTACATGACAGGAAAAAAGCTTCCTCCTGGTGGAATACCTGGCATTGACCTCTCAGACCCCAAGCAACTGGCTGAATTTGCTAGGTAAGTAGGAAGAAAGGAACTTTAAACTAAAATGGTTTGTTTTCACTCGTTAAATTATGAAACTGTTAAGCAGAATAGTAGATTTAGTATGGCTTATTGTTCCATTTAATTATCTTCTAAAACAAGGGACTTAACACATCCTCAGCTACTCTCTTCTGAACTAGAATAACTAGGTTTTGTATTCAGCAGTGACTTCTTCAATGACTTGTGGTCTTTTGTTCTGTTGGGTAAGAAAGGACCTAAATACATCAGTAGGCTGCATCACTCATCCCTCTTGGTGACCCTTCCTTGGCACAGGAGTTGGACTAGATGATCTCCAGAGGTCCCTTCCAACCCTAGCAATTCTGTTATTTTACGTGACAGAGTATTTCTTTCTTGTGAGTAGCCTTAAATTCCTGAGCACCAAAGCATCCGATAAGTGAAATGGTGCATTCAGGTTGTTAAGTACAAAAAAGTTAGACGGCAGTATTTAGTTTATAAAGCCACTGACTCTTCTTTTTCACCTGCTTCTTAAGCTCCAGGTCTTAAACAACTTCTTAACCGAGTCGTGTGTCCCGAACTTTCAAGTACCACTGATAATCGCAGTCACAGTTGGTAACTGTACTGCTTGGATTTTCCTCTGCTGAGTCAGAATTGTCACTCGTTTACGTATCAATACCTTGACCTGAGTGAAAAGGTGACTGACTTTCAAATGGAGATGGAGTGACTCGTTCGGGGGTACCGACAGTGTCCTCTGCAGGGCCCGGCTCTGGTAGCGGGTGCTCCGAGAGCCCGTGGCCACCAGAGGGCAACCGTGAGGGCGACGGAGAAGCCGCTCCGGCCCCTGGAAACGCGACACGGGGTTTGTTGCCTTTGCAGCCCTGGCTTGGTCCCCTTCTGCTCCGCTGAGTCCAGTGCTGTGTCTCCAGATATCTGAGCATAGCTGCCATACTTTCCTCTAGCTGCCTTTTTGCAGGTAGTTGCTACATGGCAGGGACTGTTGATACAAGTCCTAGTCTGATGTCATGATTTAGGTGGATCTTGATGTTCAGTGTGTGCATCTATTCTTGTTTCACCTTTTTGATCTGGCTGCTTTTTACAAGCTTTTTCCTGTTACTCTGTAGTGTGTTTGTGCCAGAGGAATGACAACATGGTCTCATCCCACAATTATTTTCAGTAAAGCTATTGAACTATGAAATTTGAAGGCTCTAGTAAAATAGTTTTGCAGATTTTGCACCCTGCTTCAGGCTGTCTGATCTGAAAATGTAGAAAAGCTCATCATAAATGAAAACAAGGTTCCGTCTAAAGTGATGGGTCATTCTAGCTGTTTATACTGCTCTTCCCTGTTTTACTGTTGTTTATCAAAGTTACTGTGTTTTTTGCTGCAACCTGTTGGAAAGTTCATAATTTTTTGTGAAAGTAAATGTTTAAGTGATACTCTTGAGTGTACATAGTGTTCTAGTTATAAATGTTACATATGTATTTCTAGTCATCATATGTTATTTTAAAACATGCTAAAACCTTTGGTCCTATTAAACACTGAAGTACTGAATAGCTGTCTTTTGTTAGGAAGTGGAAATAGTTTCTCACAGAGTATTCTCCATGTAAATACTGAATATTTTTTCTTCAGATTGGTTTGAATACTTAATGGTTGCCAGGATTTGGGTTTCTTGAATTGACCAGACTACTTCTATAAGATCTGTTGGCATATTTCTAGGTATTGTAAAATGGTTTAGTTAGTTTTCTATAAAGAAAGTAGTGGCTGCTGGCAGTATTTTAAAATTACCACTTTTTTTTGTATTCATGGTAGAATGTTCTAGGAATTTCCAGAGCTAAACTTTGTAGCAGATGATGGGAAGATTGAATTCTATGTGTACAGTCTCTTTTCTGTTAATCTGTTTCTGTACAGCAAATAAAATGTAATCCACTTCAGTCTGAAGAGATACCTGATGGCAGAGTAAGCAGCTTGGGGTGACGTAACCTTCAGCAATGTCCCCAGGTTGCTCAAAACCCAGGAAAAATTGTTGTGATAGCTTAATGTTAGATACATGAAAATTTCACACATCTTCTGTTTTAAGAAAAGTTTTTTGATTTCTTGGTCAGAATTGATGACTGAAAATTTACTCTTGCCTTTAAAAAAAAATTAAAAGAAAATGGTTGTATGTTATGTCTTAAATGATTGTGTTTGTTTATTCTGAGACTGAAGAATATGAGTGTATTAGAATTTTAATATTGCTGAAGCCGATAAGATGAATTCAAGCACTCATACCTGCCAACCACTGTTCAGTTGTCTTGTTGATCATGCTGTGTGCAGTATCACTAGAAACTTGCATGCCAAGCTGGAATTAAAAATTGGGTTTACCTGTCTGGGATTGGGTTTGGAGGTTCAAAGAATACAGTTTTTCATGCTAAAAGAATGTGTTCAGTATAAAGTTCTCTGAACTTATCAAGGATTGCTGGTTGCTTTACAGTTCAGAATTTCAAAATTCTCAGTAGCTGTATTCTGAAAACTTTGAGCAGCACATGAAGTTGAAACTTACTTGTAAACCTGTTAAGTAGCTTCACATCTGTAAGGTTTTGAATAAGAAATCTGTATTTTGATTACTTGAAAAAAGAATTGTGAAACTCCACATATAAGGAAGCGTGAACTGACTAGTAAAATTGTATCTTAAGTGTGTTTTGTGTAGTTGAGAGAAAGTTATTTTGGGTTGCTTTCCTGTTTTCATGAAGGTAGTTTAAAGAATCTCACCATACATTTGTAGAAATTAGCTACTCAAAATCAGGTTAGATTCACTGTTTTTAACGATGCAGCTTATTTTCATTAAGGATTAATTGACTTGAGACATTTCCATCTATTCTTAGGAACAAAGTTCTGAAGTTAAGCTTAAACAAAGCTTGAATTCAAGTGGTAATAGATTTTGGGCGAAGCTCTGGTGTTACAATCACGATCCAGTTAGTAAAAGGTAATGCAGGAATGGACTTGACGTTTGAAGTCGTCTGTAGCTCTGTGGCCCTTAAAAAAACTAATTCAGAATTGTAGTAATTGAGCATCTGCAGTGGCCACCAGTGCTCAGAGCTTTGTGGCACTCCAGAGTGAGCTGTTGACTGTCTCTTGTGATACAACTGTCTTTCACCACCTGGTTTGGTGCATTTGTCATTGAGTCATGTAGTAGGAATCTGGATCCCTTGACTGGAACTCTTACAGTTTTTCCTGGAAAAGCTTTTATGTGTTCTGTGATTCCATTGAAAACATCGCGAATAAACAAGCTGTGTCTGAAGATTAAGATGTGTTCGGTAATGCACAGAGGAATGACCATAAGTTAAACCTGGTGGCTGGGCAGTTTAGCACCTTTTACAGATAATGTAATTATGGTTTAGGATACATAAATTTTCTCTAGCATGCTTTAAAAATGTTGTTAAAAAAAAAAAGTGAATTTCTCTTAGACAATCATAGCAGAATGCGAAACATTAATTGTGAATGATCTGCTCAGAAAGACATAAAACCTAGTAAGTTATCATGTTGTCATTTGATACCCTTGACTGGGACAATGGAAATTCCTTCAAGTGGAATAAAATGTTTTGTCCAAATTCAAATTGATTACAAATAATTCAGTTGTTAGCTGTGAAGAAATCATAACTGCTTGGTACTGAAAGCTTGGGAAGGTAGCAGGGACATTTCTAGTGGGGGCATGTGGCAAATTCCTTCAAAGCAAGCCACTAGAAAGGGTATCCCTGATTGCCCCCTCCCTCTGTCTTCTTCTCCAGACAGATACATGACTGAACTGGCTAAAGACAGCAGAAAAAAGACATCAGTAAAACTAAGAAATAAGAGGGAGTGTTCTATAGCCAGGAAATTGGCACAGTAATGGGTCCTGATGATAAAAACTTTACTCTCCGTGTCTTTATCTTCTGCTGCTCTGGGTATATTTTCTGAAGGAGAGCCATTGTGAGGACTGCCCTTCCTTTGTATCCACTTTCCAAACAGAAAGCAAAGGAGCATTCTGGTCACTCAGATTTATGACTTAGGCCTCTTTATAAAGTGTACGCTTTTGTATTGGTTTTGTTCTTGTTACAGAGAAGCTTAAAGGGCAGTAAAATGACAATTGCTTTATCCAAAGTGTTCTTCTAGGGGAGGGAAAATCTGCTCTGTACAGCACTGCAAAGGTCACTCTCTCTGTTTACACATAACTGGAACAAATCTAGTAATTATTTTTTCCAGAATCATGGAGGAAGTAAATTTTAATGACTTTTTCTACCTACTGTCACTAAACTATGGTTAAAGACACTGGCTCTGGGTTCTTGGGTTGTAGGTAGATTCCTAGGACACCTTTTGCCACTCCCCATTTGTCTGTTTATGCAAAAGCCAGTCTAGCCAGTTTCAGGAGTTCTTCAGTACAAACGAAGTCTTTCAGTAGCACTCACGTTAGTTCTGCTCAACAGAGCGGCACAAGGGGAATGGCAGAAGGTGGGAACAGATCAGCAGGGGCAGTGACACTGCTGAGAGAGAATAATTTCCTCCATGTGTAACTGTTCTTAGGGGTGTGGTCATCAGCACAGGTGAATATCACTGCTGGTCATCAGAGACCTGTAGCATATGTCAAAGGAGTCGCCTTACAGAGAGTAATGCTGTTTAAGTTAGATTTATGTGTGGAGGGAGAAGAAAGAATGTGAGAACACACAGCTTATAACAGTGGTAAAAAAAGAGATATTACGGAACAAAGGGAAAATTCCATACTGTTACTTGTTTTTTGAATTATATTTCCTTTACTCCTAGCCTTAACACTGTTCCTGGGGCTGACTTTTAAAATTGGGTCTATTGACAAGTCTAAATTGACAGGGGTGGGGATTGATTGTATCAGGATACAGTACTGTCTGTTCAGCTGTGTAGATGAAAGGAGGTGATTAGATGTAACTTTCAGATACTGCACAGTTACAGTGTTACTTTCCGTATTTTGAGAAACTGAGTGCTTTAATAGCTGTGATTTCATTCAGTCTTCCTTATGCATAAGGATAAGAGTGCTCTTATGGAGCTCATTCTGTAAAGCTATTGGGTGCACACCTTCCTCCTCCCTCCACCCACCCAGTACAAGTTAAAACTTAGCCTTTATTTGCAGTGTCCCAATGCCTCTATCCAAAAAGTGCACTTCCTAATTTTCAGTTTGATAGTCTGCCATTGCTGCTACTGGGCATGGCACATGTAAACTCACTGCAGAAATGAATATTTTGGGCTTGCCATGTAAACTGACTTTCTGCAAAGGCAACTGTTTCAGAAGTTCCACCCCAGTATTGATGTGTGTGTCTATTTTAAATAGTGATGTTTTTTAGAGTTCTGTTTTTGATTAATGTTTCAGGCTAGGAAAACTTGGATGGAGCTGGTAGAGATGCTCTACTAGGTGGGAGCCAAAAGTCTAACCACCACCAGCAAGAGCTACCTGCAACAGTGTAATTAAGATCAACAGCCCAGATTCTAGTCTGGTTTCCTTTTGCAGAAAATTAAAGTAAGACCAAAATCTATCTTTGTTAATACATTTGAATATGTAAAATTTTAAATACTTCTGTGAGGGATTGTCCGTCCGTATGGATTCAGCAGCCTTGTGAGCAAGATGACGTTTTTGACACAATGGTCTGTTGTAGCTGTGCCTGTGGTGTATGTGCCCTCATGGCTTTAATCCAAGTGTATAAAGGGCCCAACAGCTTCTTGCTGCCTGTGGCACTGAGATACAAGCCAGACACCATTTGCCACTCCTTCCTGTTGAAGTATGGGCTTCTGTTTTGCTGATTAGGTTGGCTGTCTCTGGAACCCTGTGCCATATGCACAGTCTTGTTCCACATTTTAGGCTTAAGTTACCCACTTGCCATGTATAAAATCTGCTCGTTTGTTAGGTAAACTTTTTCATCATTCTGTGGCTGAAAGCTGAAGTATACTGCTGGACTCCTGACTTTAGAAACAAAGCTTGAAAATTAAAAAGTTACCTTATTCCAGAATGGACATTCATAATGTTACGTGCCTTCTCAGACACTGAACTCAAACATGTAAGGTGTATGTTGATGCTCCAGTCTGTCCCATGTCTGACCATCCAGTTCACCTGCAATTGGTTAAGTTCCCTGACTGCATTGGCTCAGGGTATTTTCCTTCTGACTCTGCCTCAGCAGCCTGTTTGACTTAATGCCAGAGGCAAAAATCAAGAGTCAGGAATAGGATTTAACACAATGATCAGTGGGATCTTAGGCAAAGTGTGAAAATGCAGGCACTGCACCCTATTTGCCACATCTCTTGTTGGCAAGTCTTTTTTTGGTCTAGTTGCCTCCATTAAAGGTGGTCATTTAATACTTCAGAAAACTAGTGTGTTTACTCATTCTGATCAGTCATGAACACTGACCTTGTGTTGAGAAATTTTTTGCTTTGTTTTTTGGGATTGGAAGAATGACTCAGACAACATTTAACAAGTTGATAGAGTTAGAAGGAAGTGGTTTTGGCACCAACTTTGTCTCCCAAGGGTGTTTTTTTTCTAAGGGAATTAAATCATGGCAGTCTGTTCTTTCATGTCCCATCTTGTCAAATAATTTGTCTGTGTGACCGTGTTGACATTACAGGTGCTTATTTCTATGTCTTTTCCTGTTTTTAAGAATAACAGAGATGTAATAAGGAGAATCCCATGCAAAGGGTAGTTGAAAGCTTTCCGTAGGGGTACTGTAAAGAAAACTTTTGTGAGTGTTTTCCTGTAGCCTCAGTACCTGTAGTACTGTGAGTCTGGAACCTTACTGGAGAGTCCAGTCAGTCACTTAATCCTAATCACTTGTTTGGAGCTAGGTATTTTAATTCTTCACTCAATGAGACTGTGTAAACTAAACACAGAACAGCCATTCTGTATTTCAGTTGGATTATATAAATTAAATCTAATCAATAAGGTCAACTGAATTGGACTGTAGTCTTGAAAAAATAGTTACAAGGAAGATTAATATAATAAAGAGGCTGGTGTGCAGGAACAGATGCGGTTTGCTGTGTTCAGAATGTTTCTGCCCTTAAATTGATGAAATCTTAGGTATGCTGCTGGTGATGGTGCAAGAGGAGGTTTGTCAACACAAATACCTTACACCCATTTTCAAGTCACTGTTTATATCTCTAAATATATTTTTAACCCTGCAGGAGACTGCAGTGTTTTCCAGTTAGCTCTGTACATACTCAGTGTAGCCTGGAGATGCTGAGCCAGCAGGAGTTTCCCAAGTGTCCACTTACAGAAAAGAACAAAAGCAGCCTCTAAATTCTTGTATTTGAGTGTTGTGTCTGAAGTGGCTGTCAAGTGCTTTAGCCTGTAGGTGATCACTTGAACTCTGCTACATCTACAGTATTGAAAGGAGTCAGGTTGAGGTACCAAGGATAGATGACAGAGCCATAGGAGACTTTTCCATCGTATGACTCCTCTGGCAATTGTAAGGTTTCCTTGGTCTTCAGGACTTCTCAGTGAGTTTTTTCATTGCTCTTGCCTTGTTTCAGTCTCTAGAGGTCTTTCCATTGCTGCCCTCTCTCAGTAGTCCACATAGAGGCAGGTGAAAGAGCAGATTTCAGTCATACACATACAGTGGTACTCACTCTGTCTTAAGGTGGTAGTGATCAGTCTGCTGCTGCCAGTCTGGACAAGGTAGTTTCTGTAAGTTGTTATGTACAAAGAAGACTCGACCCTGCCTGCAAAGAAACAAATGCCTATGTGGTCAGATTGGAGGGATTTTAGATTATTTTCCCTACAGATCTTGGGAGGGTTTTTTAATGTTTAGAAATTGCTGTTTAGCCAGTCTTGGAACAAGTAATAAAAATACATGTGAAAAAGTACATGAGTGCATTGCTTGAAAATCTCTTCCCCCAACCTTGTTCTTCTATATCAGTTTCCAAGAGCTGAACTCAAGGGAATTAAAACTGTCTTGAATAGCAACAGATACTTCTTATGTGAAAATAGTGGTTCTGGTAATTCCAGTTACTTTGATTTCAAGCCGCTCATCTCTGTTTAATTGAGAAAACCTTTTGTTTAACTTATGGATATATGGAACCACCTTGTCATACAGAACTGTCTCGTACTGTATTACCAGGAAAAGTTGTTCAGTAACCCACATGAACAGAGTAGCTCCACTTCTACAGCCAGGTTTTGGAATGTGCAAAATCTCATTACTTAAGGGAATCTCCTGTTTTATGAGGGTGCATTTATTTACACCTACCTACCTCTACCATTAGGTGGGGATAAGCCTTCTCTTTTCAGTGTTTTTTGGAGACAGCACTACAGGTTTGAAAACTAAAGATTACTCTGGGGAAGTACACTTGACGGTTCTAAGATTATTTTCTACAAAGAGTTTTACTGTATAGGAAACAGACCTAACACATACAAGCATTAGTTTGCTGGGCTCTTTATATAGTCAGTGGAGATCAGTGGCACCCGTAAAGTAATGCTGAAGATCCCTGTCAAGTGACCAAGAGTAAATAGGTGATTGTCAGTTGCCAAAAGTGGAATCCATGTGCACAGTAGTTTAAAGTGAGAATAAAAACAGTTTCTGTTGCTGTAATGGTTGTCTGTATTGTCTGTGTAGATTCCACAACTTGCCTGATTCCTGCTTTCTCCGTGTCTATAGAGTTTTATTCTGAAGTCTTGTGTGGTGGAAATACTGAAGAATGATTGAATCTACTCTCTCCTTCATGTCCTGCTGCAGGGATGGAGAGGAAGTGAAACTAAATAGGCCACAGGGGTACTCGCACAACAAAAATGGAATTTTCAAACAAAAACTCCTAATTACAGTTAGTGTAAGTCAGGGGTAAAAACCTCTATTTCCACATATTCAGAGGATTAAGAAGGTGGTATTAAATGTCTTATTCTGTATTTGAGAGGTTCTTCTGGATGAGCAAAACTTTCTGAATACTAAAGTATACCGTTAGTATTATTAAGAAGGTTTTGAAACTGTTAAAGTGAGACTACCACTGATGCATGTAACACTGAGGAATAAATGTGGTCATTATGTATTAGGGGAGAAGAGCTGTCTACTAATGTTTTTCTACTAATGTTGTTTGGTTTGTTTTTTTTAATCTTTAAGAATGAAACCAAGAAAAATTAAAGAAGATGATGCTCCGCGAACGATAGCTTGTCCTCACAAAGTAAGTGACGTACTCATGTGTAGATAGTAATTTGTAGATCAGAATTTTATATTTATGTTTTCTCTTGAGAATGAATAACTAAAATATCTTACTGTTAATCGACTACACTCAGTTAACTGTATTTTAGTTATTTTTCTCTAGAGGCTTCCTTAAAAACCTTTCACTGAATAATATATTATTCCCATTCCTTGTCTTAAGGTTAGTGCATCCCTAATCTTCTGGTAACCATGATGCACAGCCCCTAACATGCTGGTTTTACTGTTGTGATTTCCCGACACCCAAGAATACATACTTGAAAGAATGTTCTGAAAGCTGTTCAAAGTACGTTCCTAAGATCTATATATCCTCTGCTTGGAAACTATGACAGATTTGGAGTCTAGATCAGGAATCAGCAATTTATGGTGCAGATGCCAAAGTCAGCATTATTGAAGACTCTGAATTACATTCCACAGAGCTGGAAGGTGCATCATCTTGAGAGGCAGGCATCTTGGAGATACGATCCTGGCCCGCTCCTGGCAGGGAATCTTCTGTCTTGAATAAATGTTGCCAGTCACCTAGACTGGTAACATCTGCCTTTACTGCATTATCCAGCTTTTGTAGTGCTTCTGTTAGCTGACTTGGTCTGTAACAAAAAAAGACAAATGTGATCTTGCTGACTTCTGGTCTAGATTAAGTGTGAGCCTAAGCAAATAATCAGGGCAGATAGCTAATGGTACCCGTTAGAGAGCACAAATAGAGGGCTACTTTCTGACAGCCATGGTATAAGGAATTTTCTGAATTCCTCTTTATGCTTATATTGATTTCCAATTCTCCATGTTCTACAAGTGTCATGTTTTTATCGTAATACAGTATGTAGAGATACAGGAACAATTATTCTTTACAATACCAGGGAATGTTGCCTTCATTTCTTTGATTTACTTTTTCATAGCCTCAACTTCATCTGAACAGTCAGGGAAAAAGAATGTTCTATCTTTCCATTTTCTGTCTTCTAGTGTTTCTAGGCTTTGTGCATTTATGACTTCAGTTTAAAGAAAGAAAAATATTGTAGATGGAACTGCTGCTCTTCAAGGCAAGCAGGGACTTCGAAATAAATGCAAAAAAAGTTGATGGACTCTTTTTTTTTTTTTGTGCTGCTTTGTTGCAGCCAGTTCTGTTACATGCAGCAAATGATGGCACAGTACTCAAAATTAGCCAAAGAAATTCTAGTACCTGAGGAGAGAACTCTTCCTGAGAGTGACTTCCTGAAATTTCACCTTTTTGGAAAGAGATAAGGCATACTTAAATGTATTAATTTGGGGGGGGGACACACACATGAAGAGGAAGCCTGCAGAATTTAAGATTAGCATTTTAATGTTCCTGTAGGTTCTGTTGTTAAATTTTATGTCTCATAACACAGTGATGTGGGTAGACTAGTTTTGTGTAAGTGTAAGCAGTACAAATACAATTTATCGTTGCTGATAGGATTTTATGAGGCATTTTGAACCTTGAGGAAGACACTTATAAAGCATATAATAGATTCTAATTGAAGGTGAAAAAAAATGAAGTAGAAAGAGAGCCCCAGGTTACTGCTGGCTTAAGTGCACTCTGGAGTCAAAAGCAGTATTCCTGTGTCGAAGCAGCATGGACCCCAGGTTAAAAATTGTGATGCTGTACCTGAGTTAATACATCTTTTGCTTTTATCTTGAGTTGGCACTAACTCAGCAGATTCTCCCACCTTACTCAGTTGCCCGGTATCACTTTGTAGATTTAAACTGCAGCAGCAGTGGTACTCTCTCTGTCTTAAGGTGGTAGTGATCAGTCTGCTGCTGCCAGTCTGGACAAGGTAGTTTCTGTAAGTTGTTATGTGCTGGAACCCAACCCTCTTGCTCCGTTTCTTCTCAGAAATGAGAAGGACAGAGAAGAAAGAGGACGGAATGTTGGGAGATGGAGTGGTGCACATACAAATTGGTACTAGAGAATAATTTGTGGTATATTAGAGACTATATAATATGTTACAGTACTGTAGTACTAAGAATATACCGTAGGTATCCATGAATGATCATTCTGTCTTTCTGGCTTTCTTGGTTGCATTTATTGTTTTGTGTTTGTGTTTTCCTCTGAAACCGTTAGGTAGTTTTGTTTGGTTTATTTGTTTGCTTCTATCAGAGCTGCATCTTCTCCATGAGACTGTCCTATTATTCCTTTGACTGCACATGGCTCATAATATTGTGAGGAGTGAGCTCGCGATTTTTATGTTCCGAATTGCATTTAGGTTTTCTTTATCAGCTTTTCAAGTTATTAGTTTTCTTGTATTGCTTTTCAGGGCCAACTTTTAAGAAAGTGTTCAGGATATAAAAGCATTTTGTGTTTGTACTGTAGCAGATAAAACCTTTTTTATGAGAACTAGCTTATCTACTAATTGAGTTTCACTGTTCTTTTTAAGGGCTGCACAAAGATGTTCAGGGACAACTCTGCCATGAGGAAGCATCTGCACACTCATGGCCCTCGAGTACACGTATGTGCAGAATGTGGCAAGGCCTTTGTGGAGAGCTCAAAACTAAAGCGGCATCAGCTAGTTCACACCGGAGAGAAACCCTTTCAGGTATTGTTAACCTCCAGGCAAAAGTACAACTCTTTATTTGGTGAGCGTGTCTAGACTGTAACTGTAATCTGGCTTCCATAGGACTTTGGGGTACTCTGCCTTTTCTGAAGTCAGATGAGGCAATGAATGATCACCTTAAAAACTGGAAGTCCCCTTCAGCTAATTAGGCTGTCATTTAACTATTTCCATGGGCTTCTCTTCAAAATTGGCAAATTGTGTGTACATGGAGATACCTTTCAAAATAAGATGTAAAGTTACCCACTTTAAAAATGAAGATTACAGTTACTGTTGAATTAAGAAAATGGCTTGCTCTTCGTCATGTTTTTTACCTTAGCCCTTGCAGACAGCTGGGAGTTGGGGCTGTTTGCTCAGTTGACTCTGGACACTAATTTTCAATAGCGGGTGTTAATCGGTTTTCAGCAAAATGATGGGAGTCACTGAATCTCTGTTTCTATCTAGTCACCTGGGCTTCTGCCACTGGAGGTCCCCTGCTCTCCTCATATGATACTCCTTATAAATATTTACAGCTATTCATAGTCTTGAGTATATCTCTATTCTCCAATACACATTTAAGATATGTTACATTTTTTGGTTGATTATTTTTAAAAATAAATTACTTTGAAAACTTGCTTTGCAGTCCTCAGACATTCGCTTAAATGCGTACACTGGATATCCCGTGTGGTAAATATAAGTTTACCACTGAACATGCTGTCCTTTTTATTTCAATCCCATCTTAAAAGTAAAGGGGATCAAATGAGTAAATCTTGCAAAATACCACTGAAAGGACGTAATTCTGATGTGAAACCTTGTTTCTGTTATGTTGTACAGGGTAACAAAGTTACAGGTGTTGTTTGTGAAAGCGTTTGCTTGCAAGCTGGAAGTTATTTATCTCCCTCTTTGAAAATAGATGTACTGTTGTGTATATATACTATACTTCAGTATGTATACCTAAGTATTGCAGTTTTTAGTGCAGTTCACAGGTGTTACCCACAGCTTCACTATAATAAACTTCAGTATCTACATTCATGTCTGTGCAGTCCAGTGATTAAAAGACTGTTGTTCAAATCGATGGAAACGTATGCTGATGGAGCTGATGGAGTATGTCTTTTTCTTTCAACAGTGTACGTTTGAAGGATGTGGAAAGCGTTTTTCACTGGACTTCAATTTACGCACACATGTGCGAATTCATACTGGCGACAGGCCCTACGTTTGCCCATTTGATGGCTGCAATAAGAAGTTTGCGCAATCAACTAACCTGAAATCTCACATCTTAACACACGCTAAGGCCAAAAACAACCAGTGAAAGTTGGAGGAGAACATTCTTGAACTCAAAGCGTCTTGCAGGAAAATGAATTGGAAATAAATACGCCTCCCCTTTGTATATTGTTTCTAGGAAAGAATTTTAAAAAAAAAAAGAACCCTACAAACCTAAAGGACGTGTTTTGATAAGTAGTAAATAAAAAGCAAAAAAAAGAAATCACACAAAAAACTTTAAGGTGACATTGCTAAGATGCTCTACCTTGATCTGTAACCCCGTTTCAAGAACACGGTGTTTTGTAAAGTGTGTCCCCAACTGGACGGGTCAGCTCGTGAATTTGCATCAGAAAAGACAATTCTTTATACAACAGTGCTAAATTGGACTTCTTTTCACATTCTTATAAATATGAAGCTCACCTGTTGCTTACAATTTTTTTTAATTTTGTATTTTCCAAGTGTGCATATTGTACACTTTTTGGGGATATGCGTAGTAATGCTATGTGTGATTTTCTGGAGGTTGATAACTTGCTTGCGGTAGATTTTCTTTAAAAGAATGGGCAGTTACATGCATACTTCAAAAGTATTTTCCTGTAAAGAAAAAAAAAGTTATATAGGTTTTGTTTGCTATCTTAATTTTGGTTGTATTCTTTGATGTTAACACATTTTGTATAATTGTATCGTATAGCTGTAATGAAATCATGTAGTATCAAATATTAGATGTGATTTAATAGTGTTAATCAATTTAAACCCATTTTAGTCACTTTTTTTGGAGAAATACTGCCAGATGCTGATGTTCAGTGTAACTTCTTTGCCTGTTCAGTTACGGAAAGTGGTGCTCAGTTGTAGAATGTATTGTACAGGCACTGACCGTTTATTAACACCTGATAATATGTACATCCCCCCATGTAATAGAAAGGGCAACAATAAAACAGTGGTCCTAAAGAAAGAATCTGGCAGAAAATGATCTGTAAGCACAGTCTATTTTCTTTTGTTGTCCAGAGCAGTTCTAGTTCCTCTTGACCTCCCAGAAATTGGAAGTTAAATAAACTCAAGTTTCCTTTACTTGCATTCAATTACAGTGATTTGTGATGCAATTACATAATGCCACGTCAGGTGGTGTATCTAAACAGAATTGCTGACTGTAATTCTGGTTTTGAGTGACCTAGACTTCCATTAACTGGAATGGTGGATTTGGAGACTTGGCAGTGTAGTGGAGAGTTTTCAGTGTGCCTGGACAGCAACTAGGTAAAACAGTACAGTAAATAACTAAATGGGAACCTTTGCTTAGTCAAGGTAAGGAATGTTGGAGATTTTAATGCAGTAACAATGGAAAGTGGAGGAATGGTAGGGTTTGAGTGGTCATACCAGAAAAAAAAAGAAACTTTTCTTTTTCTTTTGGCTAACTTGCTTGATGGAGTGTAATGATAAAAATTCTTGGAAGCTTATTGGACACCTTTTGTTTCAAAACAACTCTGTGTTCTGAGAGAACTTGATGGAGTTGAGTTTTTGATGGTCTAACTAAGAGTGGTTACTATTCATTTGTTCAAGTGTTCAAAGAAAGAATTTAGCAAATACTATAGTAAAATGTGACAGATTAATAAACAGAAAAAAATGCACAGAAATGCATAAGTTATTTTTTAGACATGTAACATATTTTAATGCGGTAAAAAGTGTTGTTAATCTTTTTCTGAATTCTGTTCTTACAAGGTTCATCAAAGTTTTCATTGCTAATACTGTAAAACTTTAATTTTGAGTCCAGTGTTGGTGGTAGCGGAAAAAACATGGGTAATAAAGAAACTACACTTAAAGACCAAGGGAATTTTCATCCATACATAACTTAATCTGAACACTGCAACTCTAGTCTGAGGTTATTAGGGGTAGAAAGAAGGTTGGGGCATTTAATTGTAAAGTATGCGTTAGAATTTTGGCAGTATTTTTTCTTTTATATATAAGCAGTTTTTGAACAGGACAATATACTGAAACTTGTATAGTTATAGTTAAATTAAATTCTGTATACAGTTAAATTAGTGTCTATTCTTTTTGGAAGGAAATAAAATGAATTCAGTCTAGTTCTAATTGACCCTACATTTTTTCTTAAACAGTATATATGATGGTGTTAGGCTTGCACTGAAGTTCTCTTTCCTGTGTTGTAAAGTGGTACCTGTTTTATTGAATTTCAGGGTGTCAGTACTTCATCCTTGAACATACATTTGAGACTAAACTATGTTAAATATTGGTTTGAAGAACAGCTGGGAACTGTAAGTGTTACTACCTCTAGTTATATTGCATCTGATTACAGAGAGAAATTTTCATCTAGGCCTCAAATCAATAGCACTCCATATACTCCTGAGTGTAAGTAGCAACACTTAGTAGCTTGAAAAGTCTTGCTTTTTAAGTAGTTAATTCCATATTGGGTAGGAATAAATACCTGCAATGAGCAGCTTTTATAAGTTACTTAAACTTCTAAAGTGTAATTAACACACCTTGCTCTTAAAACATCATACTGAACCGATCCCAGAGTTTTTCTTAAGGTTTTTCAGTGGAGAAATTACAGGCTTAAAGAATAGCAAGAGTTGACTTTGAGACCACCAGCCTACTACTGACATGTTCCTGCATTATACCAGTTTGAGAGCAAATTCAGGTAAGGGGAGGAGAGTCTGAGGGGTAATGGACACAGCCAATGGTTTTAAAACTGGCAAAAGATTTCAGTGCTTACTCATCATGCGCTGCTCATGTCATCGTACATTTACCTGATCTGGTTCTTCTTTCAGAATGGCAAATTCTGTACTCAGAATCTTTTGTACTTAGACCAACTTTTTAAAGGTAGAACTGGCTAGACTTTTCTAGCTGTGTCTGTTCATGGTCTGTCAGTAAATACAAGATGAACTTAAATACCTGTTAACTTGTGGAGAGTGTGTTTCTTGAAAAGGTTGGAGGAGCACGGGTGCAGATTTGAAACAGTGACTAAATTCTTAGTGAAATGGAATGTCAGGACCTCAGCTGAACTTGCACTTAATTTTAGTTATCTTCTGTTTGAACAAGTTCACTCTTGAATTGAGGTAGTGCATTTTGACTTTTTTTTCTTCCCCATAGCGGCTGCAAATTGTCAATCAACAGAGCCAAATACTAAACACACTTTAATAATGTAGCTTGTCAGCAGCAACGTAGTTTTAAAGGCAGGTGAAGATCCTTTCCCTCCACTAATTTCATAGTAAGTAGAAGGCAAAAGAAGCAATAATTACCAGAAATGGCAAAATTACTGAGTCTTTAAAATGTTGGAAGAAGGCAAATCCCTTCAAAGTGCAAGATGCAGATACATGGCAGTGATGGTAACAGGTGTTTCCACTTGGTCATCACCTGCTCCAAGGTGCTCACAGAACATTTTGTCAATGCGTGCCTTGGGAAAACTGGGTCTGATTAGTCTTTCTGCTCAGTTAAAATGGAGAAACTTGAGAGGGGATTATGTGCTGAATAGCATTCTTCAAAATGTTTCCTTAATGCCTTGAAGAAATTGAGAACATTGGTGTTTTTGTTGGGGCTGCTAGACAAATCCGTCTAGGAAGTCTGATCAGTCAAGTAGCAGCTGCTACTGGCATTGGTTGATGTATAATATGCGTCTATAATGTACCATCTATAATTGTGGCACTTCAGAATATGAAGTTTCTCATCTGTACAGCACCCTTCTCAAGTCTGCTGTGTTATGGTGGCTGGAGGAGGGAAGTAGACACTGTTTGTGTCAGCACTGAGCTTTACTGCACTAATGATCCTGTAGTGCTTAAAGCTGTTGAGGAGAACCTGGGGTGGATTTCAAAACTACATGTTGGATGTGAATTTTGCAGGCAGGAAAAGAGTTGGACTTCAGATCAGTAGTATGCTTTTTCATGGCTTTGTGAATGGGATAGTTAAAAAGCAGCACTTGGAAAGAGTCCCAGGGCAAAAGAATAGGAGAGTGAAGTAGGGCAGAGGGTGTGCAACCCTGCTGTTGAACACAAGGAGCAGAAACATCTGCACAGTGTTCTCTAAAAGTAGAAGCAAATTAGAGCAGGAATGTGTGTGCTTTTATTATGAGATTCAATATTCCATTTGATCATATGAGTTGCTCTAGTGTGAAGATGGCTTTACAGCAATGCTTAAATGCCAACTGGATGGTTACTGGCCTAATTTTGTAATGTAAATTAATCAGTGGTCCTTTTCTCAGTTTCATTCTCTTTGCCTAAAATAAACCAGCTTAGGCAAGTTGATGTGTACTCTCAATCATCCTTTATTATTAAGGCAATTTTGCTTAGAATTTTTCCAGTCCTCTGGAAATAGTTTGGAGAGTATAGAATTTCCCGGAGCAAGGACATCAGATTCCACGTAAGAGTTAATGAGAACTTTTCAAATTCTGGCTTCCCCTGATGTAGCAGAAAAGCACCATTTTGCTGTATGTAAATGGGTAAGATCACTTACAGCAGCAGCTGGGGTTTAGATAGTTCCCATTTCAGGGTTTTTCAAATCTGTTACTTTTTTCTAACAGAGAAGCTCTAAGATTGGGTTCTAGTTGGGTACCACACCTTCTATCATGTTATGATGTGAGCATGATAACCCTTTTGTGACCTGCTGTTCCCAGTTTCCTGTGTATGCTGGAAGCTCCCTTCAGGAGCAAGCCTGCAGTTCTGTCTGATGGTGAATTTTGGGGAGGGAGAGAAAGGGACAGAGTGTCAGTGGCGTCCTTGCAGGACTTCTGGGTGCTTCTCTTTCCACCACTTATTAAGTGTTGTTGTAGGTTTAAGTGTGATTTCTCTCTAATTGGGCTGATTTTAGGTGACAGTTGTGTCGGTGCCTTGTTTCAGTCTGTACAGAAACTCTGAGCAGCAGTTTGCCAGGAGATGGCAGTGAACTACCTGTTTGCACAGTGTGACCAGCAGACAGAATGGCAGTGTCAGGGTGCCCCTGCGAGATCAAGTGTGTGTAGGATGTCCTGTGGTGTTCAATGGACCTTGACAGACTTGGAGCACGCCAGTGTCAAAGAGCATATTTCCCACACACCAGTGCAAAAGAATAAGAAGTACAATTCTGCTGATTTCTGAAAGTCCTGGGTGTACTTGTGCATTCATCAAAAGCACCAGCAAGGCAAGGGAAATAAAGACTAAATAAAGACTGTTGAGTGTGCCATGGGTCGTATATGTGTGCATACATCAAATATTAAATATTTTTATAGAGAAATGTGGAAATCTGATGATAATGAATGTGCTTTCAGCTATATATACTCACTATATAGTGAGTAGCTATTTTGGTTAGCTGATAGGTGTATAAAATACCACTGCTTCTCTCCAGCAGTGGCTTCCTAAAAAGTTCAAGGTCCCCTGAGGCAGTTAGGGCCTTTGCTTCAGTCTGCTGCTGCTCATAATGTGTGCAAGGCCATTGCAGAGACTGTGGAACAGGGCAGATGTTGCCCTGGAGTCCTGCATTGCTGTTCTTGAGGGAATCAAAGATCTCAAGCAAGCTGTTTCTCTCTGGAGCAGGCCCACAGAAAAGGTGTATTTCAGAAGAATGCTGTCAATAACAGGAATAGTTTTGAGATAAATCACAGAGCAGGTAAAGACCAAGGCATAAGAAGTACTCCTTATTAAATAGTGGAAAATACATACACAAAAAATCTCAGTGACCAGATGTCTCCTAATGTGCTTCAGCTAAAGCTCATGTCAGCAATGGGTTGCAAGACAAATCTGTTGAAAACTTCCTTCTTGGTTAGTGTTTTGATTTAAGGGCTTATAAAGTCAGGTGTCCTTCACAGCTGCAGGATGCTTGCCAAGGACCTGACTAATGTTGCCAGCTGCAATTTTGACTTGCAAGGGTTTTAACTGCCTCACATGTGGGTCATCATGCAGCTTACGTTTTGACTTCTTTTTCAACACATTTAGTTTTTCTTGGCAAAGCGGAAAACTTAGCCTTTTGACACAGAATCTTTCAGTTTTCAGTCCTAACTGGTGCTCTGACTGAACCTCCAATGGATTTATATGAGTCCAATGATTCCCATTCAAAGGGCATACAATCCAATGATCCCCTTCAAAGGACATACAAATGTTTATGGTTTAGAAACTGATTGCAAGGAATAATATCAGATCTTCAAGTTTTCCTCTTGTGTGGTTGGTTGGTTTGTTTTTATTCTTTACTTTTGTTACAGGTTAGGGATAGGGGATTTAATCTGTTTTTTTTTCTAGAGTGAAAAATGAAAATATGTACAGTCTCTCACTTATGAACTGGCAGGGAAGCAGGTATCTGCCTGGATTAAATTAAGGGTAAAGGTTATTTTTACATTTACCTCCTTTAACTGCAAGTTAAAAAGCTGGAACTTTATTACTGGCCTGTTTGAAAAGTACCTGTCCATAGATTCCTGAACACTGAAAGAAACAGTTAGATTCCTCTTGGTTTTAAAACCTGTATCCAGCAGGTTTGGCCCAGCAAATCCTCTGCTTCCCTGCTCTCTTGCTGTGTCTCCCAGAGTCATATAGTCCCTCAGATCGTTCATCTGTCTCCATGGCTGCGGTGTTGGATAGGGCATGTTGCTTTGGGTACACTTCTATTTTCTCTGCCTATTTTTCTGGTTTAATTGCACATTCTGATAATCTAATGGTCTTTGGCACATTCTGGAGCTTTAAATTATTCTTTAGCTTTCCACAGATGAAAAGTCTGATGAACAGCAGCTGTTAACAGCTTTTTTCCCAGCATAATAATAAATATATTTAGTTTCAAAGAACAAACCATTTCTTTGCAAGGTCAACTTTTTAATTTTTGTCTTAGCCACTTTCCCAGTATGCTACCTGTACTGCAGCTGCACTGGGCAGGTTTTCATCCCTTCAATGTCTTGCTACTCTTCCATGTAATCTGTATAAAGAGCTATATCAAAGAATCCTAGAATGGCTTGGGTTGCAAGGGACCAACCCAAAAATCATCTAATTTCAACCTCCCTGCCATAAGCAGGGACACCTTCCACTAGACCAGGTTCCTCCATCCAGCCTGGCCTTGAATACTGCCAGGGGTGGGGCATCCACTTCTCTGGACAACCTGTGCCAGAGCCTCACCACCCTCATAGTATAGAATTTCTTCCTGATACCTAATCTAAACCTACTCTATTTCAGCTGTAAGCCATTACCCCTTGTCCTATCACTGAACATATGCAGAGAAAGATGAAAGGGGACAAAAAGAATACTGTTGTGTTACAGTTGCAGACAGGATGAACTGAATTTCACACTGGGAGTTCTGCTACAGTAACTTCTTTAAGAAGTATTGTACCTGGGTACTTTTTTCTCCTTTTGTCCTAATTGGGCACGTTTGTGGCTGCAACTTGTAACACTGTCATGACCCATCCGGTTTAAGACAGAGCTCTTGATAGTTGAGTTTTACTTTCTTAATCCCTGCAATTGTTGGGAATTAGTAGAGCATCTACTGCCCAGTATCATGGTGATTGATGATGCTGTGGTAAGAAGGATGCAGGGAGGAAGGACATACTTCTGTTTGAGTTGGCTAACATCTCAAAAATCCAGCAGAAAGGAACTGTATCATGTTTAAAAGGGCTGAGGCTATTGTCTAGCTTGATTGAAGAGTTAAGAGCCGCACAGATTCCAGCACGTGACATCAGACTAGGCTGAAAGCTGGCTTTACCATCTTCTCAGGCTTGTTGAGTAACATCCCGAGTCTGCTACTGATTATGTCTTTTAAGTTCCAGATGGATGAATTTCTGGAGAGAATGCTTTAGTAAACACTTCAAGTAAAACACTGTATAGCCCTTTTCTGTTTTAGTGACATGGCCTTTTAGAGAGGCACTGTTTGCTTATTCCAAGTATTTGTGTCTGTGCCATAGTTCAGTTATTTCTGCTGAGAGAACAGAAGGTACTTGACTGGAACAGACCCTAGTCAGGGTCATTTGGAGAGATGTTGGCCTTTCCCTTTTCTGATAAACAAACTGATGCTTGACAGGGTTTGTGTCAGTCACAAGAAGATGAAGCAGTGGAGCCAGTACCTGAAGTAACCTCTCAAGAGGAGGACATGGACCTGCTAGAGGGAGTACAGAAAAGGCCATGAAGATGCTCAGGGGAGTTGGAGCACCTCTCCTATGAAGACAGGCTGAGAAACTTGGGGCTGTTCACCCTGGTGAAGACTCTGGGGAGACCTTAGAGCCCCTTCCAGTACCTTAAACTGGCCTACTGTAAATCTGGAGAGGGACATTTCACAAGGGCATGGAGTGATAAAGGGTAACACTTTAAAACTGAAAAAGAAGTTTAGATTAGATATTAGGAAGAAATTCTTGACTGTTAGGGTGGTAAGGCACTGGAACAGGTTCTCCAGAGAAGATGGCTGTCCCATCTCTGGAATGGGGCTTTAACCAACCTGGTTCTCATGGACAGTGTCCCTGCCCCCGCCGAGGAGTTGGAACTAGATGATCTTTAAGGTCCGGACTCAAACCATCCTATTATCAGCAAGGAGAGGTTTGTTTCATAAGGTCATACATGTGATCCTGCTTTTCCTCTATGACCTTTTATTTGAAATACTGATGGCCTTTGGGAGTTGGTTGCACTGTGTAAAACCAAAAAGCTACAACCTATAAAATGTTTTGCTAAACCTGTGCACCACAGAGCCAAGCATTGTTCTGAGTCAGGTATGAATGGTGCTTGATTCTGATGTGATCCTGCAGGGGCCAAAGACTTGTCTTCAACAGCTGTGCAGCCTTGGTGCTGATCAGCACTGCTTAAACCAAACAAATGCAGAATACTTAGGGTTTAAGCATGGCACCAGCTGTTTGGCTCTAAAAGCAGGGTTGTTCTCTTGGCAGCCCAAAGGTCAGGTTGAAGAAGTGAGGTCAGGCAATTTCCTTTCTTTGCTCCAGTGAACTGATTGACTCTAAGCCAGAGCAAGATGCTGCCCTTGCTGGTGGTGCATGGAAAGCAGATGGGGAAGCAAGTTCCTACTGGCAAAAGCCAGAAACCCCACTCTCTTACAAGCTCAATTGAATACAAAGAAGCATCTCAGTAAAACAAACTTTAAAGAACCAAAGTCAAAATTTAAAAAAAATTTATTCCCTCAATTTTATATACAATAATTACAGTCTCTTGTACAAAGGTGTAAATGGTCTTTGCTGTGAGTTTTTGTGCATATGCAGCTTAGTAGACAAATTTAACATTCAATTTGAATCTCAGTGCAAGTAGGCACTAGAACATCCACCATACCTCCAAGGTATAAAGAGACATACCAGTTTTACAGGTTTCTCCATCATATTTTGTTACAGTGCAAAATGCTATGAAATAAGGTTTCTTTAGAAAATTCATATAAATTAAACACATATTGCACTTGTCCCAACCCAAAGTGTAACAAGTTGTACCTACTGAACTACTTTGATATGTTTTAAAACATTGCTCACACACATGCACTCCTTCCTTCTGGCTATTTGTGCCAAATATGTGTAGTTTGGGGGGTTTTTTTCAAATCTTCAATAACTGTTTATGGCTCTTTGACTAATACAATCCTTCTTGAACAGACTGCTAAAGAAAAAAAAAAAAAAAAGAATCACAGCAGATTAATAAGAAAATGCAAATTCTCCAAAACCCTTTCCAGACTTCTTTCCAGTAGCACTGTAACTAAATACATAAAAATCAGCATCATTTCAATTCATAATGCAAGTGTATTGAACAGCAACCATTTCAGACACTTACACCTCTATTTTCTGAAAAGCTATGAAACCTCTTGTTCTAAATATGTATGTATTTCTACCGTACTTTGAGCTGCTAAGCTAACATTGCACCCACAAACATTTTGTGCAATACCACAAGCAGGACTTTGACTTCTGTACATCACTGACTGCTATGGGGCATGTTGAGAGAAGTGGTGCAAAGTTGCATTAACTTTGAAGAACAAAGTCTACTTGGGCTGAACTTACTTAATACAGTCTGTGCACCCACCAAAGGAGAAACAGAGGTGAAGGTAAACAACATCAGTCTTACTAGATTTCAGTTTCCCTAAATCCTTACAAGCCTTGAGATTTAAAGGAACAAGTGCATTTGAGTGCAGATGCTAACTTTGTGCTTAAGATACTTATTCAAAGCTGAAAGGTAAGGGAGTAGCTTAAATACAAATACTTTTTCTTTTTTTTATTTTCTTTCCCCCCCCCCCCCTCAAATATGTACAAACAAAGTTGCTACTAAAACCATGGACATAAAAAACAGCAGAGGATAAGTAAAACACATGACTAGCTGAATGCTAGTCTGTGTCTTAAAACCATTCAGGGTTACCTGCAAAACGCCTCCAACATTTTATTTCTTCCCCCTACTTCACTTAGAGGGGTATACTTAACCCCCATCACATACAAAATGAGTATTTCTATCTTTAAAACATTTCTGCATTCAACTCAGTCATTCAGAACATGAGTGGAAGAAAACATGACTTCTGGTACTACAGCATTCTCCAGATCCTCTTCTGGAGCCTCAACAGTAACTTTCTAAAGGCAGGTCCTCATCTTACTTGAATACTCGTAGATTTGGAGTCCTGGATAAGGCAAGACGTTTTTTATACAAGTAGTGAGATGAAATCCTAATTTGACACATTTAGGAATTCTTTATACAGATAGCATAGATCTACACTACTTGTGCAGGTCAAGTGTTCATGTTCAACAAAACCCAACCAGCTGGGCTTTGTATGAGCAGAACAAACAGATTAAGTTCACAAACTGGAAGGCTGATGGATTACTGGATCCAATTACCCATATTTAAGGAATGTTGTCTTCTGGCCTCATGTACATTAGGAACACAGTGACAGTAGCAAAGGTAGCTGCATTGACAGGAAAAGCACGGAGAAGTGTGGAAGTGAGACCTCTTGTGAACACCCTCCAGCCTTCTTCATGGTAACTCTTTCTGACACAGTCCAGAATGCCCTTGTATTGTGTAACGCCTCCAACCCCATCGGCCTGAAGTCGGGATTTGATCACATCCATGGGATAGGTTGAGAGCCAGGACACGATTCCTGACATTCCTCCAGAGAACAGCAACTTGGGAATAATGTAACTGTCATCAGCTTCACAGCCTAAATACCTAGTCATGCAGTCATAGGTCAGGAAGTAAAAACCAAAGCTTGGAGTTTCTCTTATGAATGTAGAGACCATGCCCCTGTTGATACCTCTCAGCCCTTCCTTTTTATAGATTTTGACCAAACAATCCAGAGAATTTTTGTAGTTCTTCGTTTTCAGTTTGTATTCTCCTGTTCCTTGAAGCTGCATCCTTGTCTTTGCCAACTCCATGGGACAGCAGATGACACACTGGATAGCCCCTGCTGCTGACCCTGCAAGGAACTGGTTCAGAGGAGTGTCTTTTCCAAGAGCACGAAGTGTGTTTCCTTGTACACCAAACACAAGTGCGTTAATGAACGTAAGTCCCATCATTGGTGACCCGATACCTTTATAGAGTCCAAAAGCCTAATGGAAGAAGGAAGGAAAAAATGCTTTTTAGCAGTGGTGTTGATAACCTTCTGAAACTGCAGAATACGGCCTTTCTGGCTCTTCCTTCTGCCCTAACTTTCTAACAGTGGCCAGAAGAACAGGACCACCTTGCTTTGTAATAAAAACATAATCTCTGCCTAGGACACAAACAATTAAACAACTTAACATTGTAAATATATAGTTGAACACATCCATAAGATAACCTTAGTCCATCCAGAGAAAAGTTTTCTGGTAAATTTTATACTCTTTTTAAAAGTATGTTAAAGCCTGAAGCCACCTTTTCAGCTGTGTTCTTAAACCTTCAGCAGCAAAAGCACTTCACCAGTTTCTTCACTCATCGCTCAGATTGCTTGGATTCTTGGCAAACTAGTTATTTAAATAACTTATTATTTTATTTAAAAAGTTAACTTCAAAATACCAACTTAGTGATATTCTTCACAAAATCTCTAGCAAACTTCTGACTACAATATCTGTCCTATGGTCAGATGAAGTTCAGACCATGCTTTATCTCTTGATCTTCAACATCTGTAATTTTTTAAAACAACTTTCCCACCCTTCTGAGTCAAAACATACAAAGATGAAAAAAATACCCTAAGCATTAATGTTGTACTTACAGATTCTTGCTTTATGATGGACTGAAAGCAATGCAAAGTCCCACGGTAGAGAGGCTTCTCTACATTTTGAACTTGCAGACGAACCTATAAAAAGTTGTATCAGATACCAATTTGTACATCAGGAGCAGCCTAATGGGTAAACTAGTGTCTTGTACCTACAGCAATGGGTATGCAAGAACACAGGCTGGACACTAGAATGCTGTATGTGGTAAAATAATTTGAAAATCCTGTGTGTTTTGAATTAATTTTGGGGGTGAAAACATGAAGGGAAGAGGATTATTAACTTCTTGTGAATATCAGAAAACCAGTATGTGGAAGGGTACATTGTTATCTAGAATTTCAAACAGAAGTTCTCCACTACGGGCTACAATAGGGACTTTCTTTAGCTGCCAGGAATACTGCTGTTCACACTAAGGAATATCTGTACAAACCTGATAGAATTCTATAAAAAAACCCCAAAAAACTATCTGCAAGTCAATAATGAAATAAGGATAGTTTTAAATGGATAGAAACTTTCAACAATACCCCTAGTGTTTGTGATTACCAGATTTGGGCCCATTAATTGAGATCTGTTTTTTTTTTTTTTTTTTTCCAGAGGGTAGCTGGGCAGTGACTCTTAAGATGTTTGTCTTTGCATAAGGAAAGGAACAAAAAGCCACTTCTCCTTCTATATTTTGGTCTATTTTGTAAAACCTGCTGAATGGAAGCAATTCGTGAGGGTGTAGCTGCTTCAAACCTTTAATGTTAGTAAGCAATTAACTTTTCCAAAACTGAAACAGGATGTTCAGTTGGACAGACAGATGCTGCTGTAACTGGTGGTCTTAAGAAACAGGCCTTTTTCTGGATGTTTTCAAACACTAATGGAAAAGTCCAAATCTTTTTCATGCTAATTTGCCCTCAGCATGCTTTAAAAAGTCTCAATTCTACTTAGCTCAATAAATTGATTTCATTGGACTGATGAAGTTATAAAGTGTCTTGATCTCCAGCATGGAGGGCTGCAATGTTCTTCAGAAAAGATGCTTATCAACCATTTAATGCTACTGGAACTCCAAGGCAAAAAAATTCAAGACTGTTATTCTGAGCAAAATAAAATATTATCATATCTGTGTGAAAGATTCCTGGACTTTAAATCTTTTAATCTGTTTTTGCCTAAGGTAATAAAAACACCACCACAACAATGAAAGTAGAAAAGGATTTGTCAAGGTGGTTTGTCAGAATCCTATATTCAGGTGAGATTTCTTCAAAGGAAAAATATTGTTTTTTTAAATATTCCTACTACATGTCATTTTATGCTTTGTAAATCAAAACTTCAGTTTTCAGTATCTTTTTAGTATACACATTAGTGTATACTAGCCTTATTGGGAGGCTGAGATCACCTCAGGTCTTATAATACCTTAGGGTTAAAAGCATTTTTATGGTAGGATTCAAAGAAAATAAATCCTTTGTTACTCAAAGTGATGCTTGAGGGGTAGGCAGGTTGTCAAAACTGTTACAGAAGCAGGTCCACAAACAGAGTTATAAATCTTAACAAGCTGTCACAATTGCACAAATGTTTCACTCCATTTGTAATTTACTGCTATTGTTTCAAATCCCATCTGTGAATTTAGGGCACTTCCACATGGATGTGCTTGGTAAAATTTGCAGCTTAAGAACTCTCTTACTCTCTCTTTTCTACACATTTGTGTTGAGTAGTTTAGAATTAGCGATATTCTCCATACAGGTTGAATTTCCCAGTGGCATACAGCTCCCACTATTTTTTCTAATATGTGAAATATGAACCAATTAAGTCCTTTTGCAGGATGAAACATTTAGAGAGTACTGACTTTCCAGGTCTAAGAATGGAAAACCTCATTCTCCGGAGCAAACAGTGCTGGTCACATCAGGGTGCCCACATTAGCAAACTGCCACATAAGGCAATGAGTGTACATAAAACCTTATTTCATGTCTATTAATGCCATATTAACAAGCCCTTTAGTGTGCACAACTATAGGAAGGATGAATCATGTGCAAAGTTTAGCCATCTATTCCATTCACTGCCCAATATTCTTGCTTCCTTCTTACTGGCAACCACTGTTACTAAGGTTTTAGGTTGAATAGTAACACAGTAATTCCACATCATTAAAGACTTGAATAAAGGTACTCAAGACTAAACAAAAAACCCCAAACCACTACACCCCCCCCAACAGTCCAAGCATTTAATAATGGGGGAAATAAGTGACTTTGGAAGTGTTTTAGTAATGAAAATGTCCTCCAAGAATATGTAGTGGATGAGACCTCAACAACAGTGTGCCTGGAATTCAGTTTTAGAAGCACTGTGTGTGGAAGTGTATACAGCCAGAAATGCATAGCAGAAAGAAGGTTCAGAATAAAACTACAAGTTAAAAAAAAAATTAAAAGGAAAAAAAAAAAGGGATATTCAAACCCCGCTCCCTCCATGCCATAGCTGTTGAAGAGGGACACATCAGTTTAAAACTAAAGGGGGAAAAAGCTTCATAGTTCTTTCAGATCTTTACTTGAACTAATACATTTGGGGATAAATTAAGACTGAGAGAAACAGAAGTGTTCACCTGGGCTATACTTACTAGGTAACTCTCCCGTGATGAGGCTTATCTGTCATCTACAACAAAGTAACACTTTTGCTGTTAATGAAGACAGCCCCTAGCTCAGAAAGTAAAGGCAGTTAAAAGCAAAAAAGCAATTTTATACATTACATCAACAAACCAGGGATAAGCAGTTTGCCAGTTCTGAGATCAGCTTAATTGCAGGTTTCACAGGGTGACTTCACGGGCTTAATTTCTCCCTGTGTGTCCCACCATCCCCCTCCCCACTCTGTGACACATGAGCACTGGCCAAAAAAAAAATAAAAAATAAAAGAGCTTAAATGCCAACACAGAAGTAAAATTCTGGCTTATCTAAGCAGCTTTCCCATTGTTCAGTTATATTAAAAATGCAAAGTCTCAGGTGACTACCAGCTAGCCTTTTAAACACTGCAGAACTATAAAAAGAGTTAATTCTTAACACATATACATACATAAGTTATGCAATGTCTTTTTTTTTTTTTCCCCTTAAAGGCTAGTTAGTTTTCCCACATGCAGTGATGACTATGCCAGCTAATAACACAAACATTAGTATTTGCTCTAACAAAAAATAGATGCTTATAATACCTTCTAATGGATATGAAAATATGTGCCACACTAGATTTCACAAAATATTTAGTCATCCAGAAACAAACTATTTGTGCTATTGTAAAGCAAGACGTTTTTTTCCAAAGCAAATACATCTATTTCGCAATAATACACCTGCTGAAAGGAGCATGGGAGCCCCAGTTTTTGCAGACAGTTAAATGTTTAGTTTCATGCAGTAGAAGCTGTTCCACTTCAAAAACCAAAAATACCCACACATAATTAACTTTAGGCTGAGCATAGAATTTTAGCAGTTTTGTTGGATTCAGTGAAACGACCTTCAGTTAAGCATATAAAACTTGGCAGGATGGGGGTGAGAGGAAACGACAGCTGGCCCTGTACCACCATAAGAAAAATTGTGCAAGTCTGGATAGTACCATTCCTGAAAATATATACTAGAATTCAACTGAATTACTTAATGGTCAAATTTACCATATTCTCAGAGATAAAAGGACAGATTTTACTATTTGAGCAGCTTCCACTGCAAGCTTGCAAGGAGAGCTAATGTCCACTAGCTCAGGAATTCTGTATTGAATTAACCATGTGCTAGGGTACAGAACATGGTGATGGCTTTGGTAACACTATCAGCCCACAACCTTTGCATATCTAAATTCAGCAAGGTAAAGGTATTCCAAATATAGATCTAGTGCATAGCATGCTGTCTGCTGCAGTCAAGTGATCGGGTGTATTAATTTAGCAGGGAATATATTGATATCCCTTCTTCAATTCTTCCGGCACGAGACTTTGGACAGAGCTACCATTCTGAAAGATGGGCTTGGACTCCTGGGAGCCCTGGCTGAGGGACCCTCCAGGAGATCTCAAATCTTATATTCGAAGTAGCTGAAGTATGCATAACACATACAACTAACAGACCATCAGAAAATAAATTTTAACTTTGGAAGTTACAAAAATATATAATAATACCTGGAGGAAAAAGTCCCCAGACAGGCTTCATACTTGAATTTTTATTCACTTACACCCTTTGGCTAGTCCTCCAAATTAAGGAGTAAGTATCAGAGCTTGGGGGAAAAACAAAACACAATAATCTAGTAACAAAGTGGATTTGAGTTACAAATGCAGAGAAAGGCAGTTCTAGCAGTTAGTGTTGAACAGCTGCAGAGAAGCAAGCTTAGAACAAAATTTAGTTAAATGTAAGACTGTTTTTCCAAATACAATATTATTACTGCACTGATGAATTTGCAGTTTAGGTCAAGGTTTGTTATGTTACTGGGTTTTTGTTTCTGAAGAGCTGGAGATTGAAAAAAAAAATAAAATCTATAAACAGGTTGTGGGGGCTTGTTCCAAGCTTTCCCACAGAAATTTATACTCCTACAGTATCTGGGGATTTTTTTTTTTTCCCTCCTTATTCCTTGGAGAAACTAAGTTTTCTACATAGAGGCAAAGATATTTCATAATCAACCCACCTTAACAGTGTCAAAGGGGTGTCCTACCAGCACTCCAGCAGCACCTGAAACAAAACAAATGCCATGGTTATTACTCTAAGTTTTCTTCCTGGGTCTGGGGCTACAGTAGCCCAAGTAGGACCACCAGCCTGAGGTACAAGCGCACAATGCCCTTGGCAGACCAGGTAAGGATCACCCTATCAAGTCAGAAGATAAGAGATCTACAATTCAGTCCTTTAGGGCACTACTAGCTGCCTTTATGCTTCTCTTCAAGCTCCTGAGCCCCAGGCTGGGGTTGAGATGTGTGACTACAGATCCTGCCACATCCTACAGAATGTGCAGCCGTGACTCCCTTCCCGTGGGCAGAAAATGCAGGTTTCCTCTGAAGCACAGTGTTTCAAGGACATGTAACTCTGTGCAGGCACATGAAACGTGCCAGCTTCTCTAAAGGCAGAAGAACATTCCTGCTTTCTGCCTATAGCCTTTCCAGATATCATAGTAGCACCTGCAGCAGGACCAGGTGTTACCAAAAACCTTTGCTTTATTCTAGCATAAAAGGCCTTTACAGAAGTCACCTGCAGGCCTATTAGTCACACCAGTCTCAATACAGGCATTTTGCACACACAAACTGAAGCAATAAATCCTCTAGCTCTGTACTTCTGTGACCCGGCAATCTTTAATGATCACTGACAACAGCGAGAACTACAAGAGCTTCAAGTGCGGCTTCCCACGTTTGCGGAGAGGGAGAGCTGCCCTCCCTCTCCCGAGGAAGATGCGGCAGCAATACACTGCCCGCTCCGGGGATGGTGCAGCCCGGGCTGTTCCGAGCCCAGCATAGCGGCGAGACAGCCCGAGACAGATAAACAGCCATGTGTTGCCGTGCTGAGCACGGAAAGGCCAGCGGTACAGCTGACCCTGCGGGATCCCCGGCAAGGCAAGGATCACTAGGATGAAGTCAGAGAGATTTTGAAAAATAAAAAAAAAAATAATTAAAAAAAAAAATCTCTTTGCCAGGTTGGCAAGGAGAACAGCAAGCACAAACACCCGAAAAGAAGCGAGAATAAATCTCCTGAACGCAATTTAACAGCTGCTAAAAATAGCAGACGGCAGGCCGGCCGCAGATGCACCGGGAAGCGCCGTACCCGTTGCCTCCGCCTCTCCACCTTAAAGCTCCCCTGCTGTCCGTGTGTGCCCGGGTCAGGGCTCTCGACCCCGCCGCTGCCCCCCCCCTCCCCCCCACCCCCCCCCCCCCCCC
>VXBX01002579.1:224067-275946 GCA_013400415.1 Scytalopus superciliaris
CCCGCCGCCCCCGGCCACTGGCGGCTCCGGCCAAAGGGCGGGTCGGGGATGTGGCTGCAGGGAGCGTGGGGGGGTCCAGCGCTGCGAGCCCCGCGCCCCGCCCGCGTTTCCCACCTCCCTCTTGCTCGCCGCCTCCAACCTGTCACTTCTTTTGCAGCAACAGCTGCGTGATTAACCGGAAGTAAAGGCTGGGAAAAAAGATTTAAGAGGTGGGGAGGTGGTGGCTGGGAGGTGGAGGGGATGTGGCATCCCTCCTGCGGAGCATCGGTAGTGCCAGAGCTGTTCGGGGTGGCTCAGGGGGAGGCATCCCTGGGCGCTGGTGGTTGGAAAGCCTGCAGAGCTGATGTTGTGAGGACTTTGGAGGGGGTGCCACCTTTTAATAGGGGTGAAATGTCTGTAACATTTCTGCTCTGAGGAAAGGCTGAGAGTCAGGCTGTTCAGCCTGGAGAAGAGAAGGTGCTTGGGAAGACCTTGTTTCACAGAATCACAGAATGTGTCAGGTTGGAAGGGACCGCAGTGGATCATCTGGTCCAACCTCCCTGCTCAAGCAGGACCATCCCAGAGAACATGTTTGGATTGTGTCCAGATGATTCTTAGATATCTCCAGTGAGGGAGACTCCACACCCTCTCTGGGCAATCCATTCCAGTGCTCAGTCACCCACAGAGGAAAGAAGTTCTTCCTCATGCCGAGGTGGAATGTCCTGTGCATCAGTTTCTGCCCATTGCGTCTTGTCCTGTTGCTCGGCACCACCAAGCAGAGTCTGGCTCCATCCTCCCGGCACCCTCCGTTCAGATACTTACAGACACTGAGGTCCCCTCTCAGTCATCTCAAGGCTGATCAGGCGCAGCTGCATCAGCCTTTCCTCATAAGGGAGATGCTCCAGTCCTTTGATCAACTTTGTAGCTCTCTGCTGGAGCTACTCCAGGAACTCCATGTCTCTCCTGTACTGAGGAGACCAGAAGTGGACAGAGTAATCCAGATGTGGCCTTACCAGGGCTGAGTAAAGGAGCAGGATCACCTCCTTCTACCTACTAGCAAAACTCTTCCTAATTGTCTTCCCATTTATTGTGGCTATTCAACACCTAGAGTGTGTTTATTAAAATGGAGAGAGACTTCTTACCCAGGGCCTGTTGTGATAGAACAAGGAGTAACCATTTAAACTAGAAGAGGGCAGGTTTAGAATAGATCTGAGGAAGTAATTCTTTACTGGGAGGGTGGGGAGATGCTCTAACAGGTTGCCCAGAGAAACTGTGGCTGCCGTATCCCTGGAAGTGTTCAAGGACAAGTGGAATGGGGCTTTGAACAACCTGGCCTAATGAGAGGTATCCCTGCCCATGGCACGGGGGTTGGAACTGGATGATCTTTAAGGTCCCTTCCTACTCAAACCATTCTGAAATTATATAACTAGACTCCCCAACACATTGTTTTCCCAGAGAGGGGAAGAAGAGTTGCACCAGCAGGTATGGGCTTTGAGCTGACTGTTGCCACCATGGCACAACTGGAATTGTGGGTATGAGACCCTATCTCTGACAGTTAAAGCCACAAGTCTGTAGCCTGCTGCTTGTGGAGCTTAGCAGAGCCCTGGATCTCAGTCTTACACATCACTGCTGCACTGCACCCTGCAGAAGAGGCCTCTCCCCTTCCCGCAGGCTTTTCTTGTTCTGTATTAACTCTGTTTTCCCGCTAATGTTGCCTGGCTTCAGGGTGCCCTAATGCCAGAGCCTTTAAATGGGGAACTCAAACTGTTGACAGTTTCGAAACGGAGCTGTGTTTAAGCTGCTCGTTATTTCTGCAGGCAATGTCTGAGAAAGGGGAATACCACTGGCCTAGAACAATAAGTAGCCTATTCCAGCTTTGCTTAGAGTAACAGGATCTTCCGGGCCTGCACAGTCATCTTTTAGAAGGTAAATTCCAGAAGCAGAATGGAAAAGCAGAGGGACTTTTTTCTTTTTTTTAATTGCTTTCCATGGTATGGCAGTTATTTTCTAGATGTAGCAGCTCAATACAAAGTCAATAAAATCTTGCAGAAGAATAGCATATTAAAAATCATGCTAGCTTTTACCTCCTGTGCAATGAAAGCACACAAACAAATGAATAAAGACAAGGAAGCTTACAAAGAGGTCTGGAACTACTACTACAGGAAAAAACCTGAGAACTTGTCTCAGATTTAGCAGCTCTGGGACCATCATTACAATTAATAAGCAAACAAGATGGAAATGCAAAGCACTCGATGAAACCTTCTCCATATCTTCTTCCAACCCAATGCTCATTGACATTCCTTCTCATCCCTAAAAGCTGTCAAACCAAATCAAGCACTAAGGTGTCTTCAGGATGCTTTGGGTTCCCTGATTCACATACCTGTCCTACATGAGAGGTACTGTCCTACAACCAGTTGGTATCAGAGAACAGGTAGGCAGGCTGGTCCTGCTCTTTGCCACAGCACCAATGGCCTTGGGAGCTGCCCACTGCTGCTCTCTCACACACCTGCTAATAGAAACCTTAGATCTCACTGGGCTCATACACTTGCAGCCAGTACTTCAGATCAGACAGAAAGCCCTGATCAGTCTGTTTTCCTTAAACATTTTGTCCAAGTATAAGTGGAAGTGACTTTGTCTCACTGAGTCTTATCCACTCTGGCATTCCTGGGAGGAACTACTACCTCTCATGTGCAGAGCCCTACAGGTGAAAATCCAGAGGTTATATGCATCTGCCTTGTAGCACAAGTCTTGGAAGGATCAGCTTGGCTCAAGATGCTCCTGGCCAAAGCGTTTTTAATCTGTCATTCAAATCCTCTGATCTCCCAAGTAACCTGCCTCAGAGGAATTACTTTCTCCACCATAAGTGTTTTTGTAATCTAATGTTTACCTACAATGGTCAGGGAAAACATTTCCTCACTCTTTGTAGGCACATTTTAGGTTGTCTGAACATAGTTTCAATCTTAGTCTTTTTTCCTCTGAATTATATTAATGAATACCTTTTGATCTCTGAGTCCTCTTATCCCTCTGTTTCTTCAGCTAGGATTCCTTGAACTGAGCCCTAAGGCTTTGCTGACTGAATGCTGGAAGGTTGCCCTGGGTATTTGCAGACAACACTCCTGTTCATATATTTGAATATGAGATAAATTTGCAAGAGTCATGACATAACATAATATAGCACAACATGATGTTGTTCATTTATGGGCAGCCTGTGACACATGATGTGCTCCAGATCCCTTCCAGTAGATCAGCTGTCGGCCACAATGCTCCCTGTTTTGACCTTTCAGTTTTTCTCTATAGTCATTCCTAGCTGTTCATGCTAAATTGCTTTTTTCCAGATTGTATTTCCAGTTTGTCAAGATCACTTGAATTCTAATCCTGCTGTTGATGTTTGTGCAGCCCCTCCCAGATTGCTGCAATCTCCCAAGGTCTGTCTTGTTCCTGTATGCTTGAGCTGTTCCTAATAAACGTTATTCAGTGTTATGGAATGTGGATTTTTTTCAATGCTACTGATCATCGGAGCACTTCAGAGGGGGCAGGAGGCACTTTGTATCCTAGTGCTGAGAACATCAAGGGATCACTACTATAAGGTCTGAGATGTTCACTAAAGAATGAGCATGGCATTAGTCCCACTGGGGAGTTCCTCTTTTGTTCATTTTTTCTTGCTTGGGGTGTTGTTCTGTTTTAGTTCAAGTTACACTTGTGAGGCAATGTTGTCTAAATATGGAGGAGTTTATTACATTTTTGTATGGGGTGGGACAGTGAGTCAATATAGCTGCTTGTATTTGTGTGTGTCTTCCATAGGAGCTTTGTGATAAAGGAAAGGAATTTAGAGAGCTCTTACAGTTTGGTAGTATTTCTCAGACCAGGCATTTTTGCCTATTGATCCAAGGCCTTATGTGTGAAGTACAGATAGAGTTTTGAAGAGGAGATCTAACCTGACACTGAAGGAAACCCAAATGTAATGGTTTCTCCTCTTCACTCAGGCTGTTTTTCTGGATATTTCAAAAGATGTGTCTGATCTTGTGTCCACTTTGTTGATGTATGATGCCTCTGGCTCAGAGTGTGACTCAGATGCCTATTGGGACTCTTGTGCCCTTCAGGCTCCATAGATTTGGCTCAGCTGTGACTGCCTTTCTTTTCATTCTGCTAAGGCTGTTCTGAACACAACTTACAACGGCTGGGATGCATCCCCTGGAGTGCTGGACAGAGGGGTTGTGCTTTCCCTGCTTTCTTATTCTTTGGGAGCATTTAGCTTCCCTGCTGGATGGTGACATATGTGGGCTCCTCAAGTAAAGAAAGAAAAGAAAGAGCTAATGGCAGCTTGGGAAACACATGGAGTCTACCAGCATGTACAGCAGCTGCACTGCCACATGTCTGAGAGGAAAGGTTATAACTTAATGTTATGCTTCAAAGAACCTCTTCCCTTCGTCCCATCATCTTTTAGGTTTGAGTCATGGCAATTCAGGTGGAAGAGGCTTTACAGAGGATGCTGGCGGGGTGAGATAGCAGAGAAGGGTTCTCTTCATTCCTCTGGCAAGAAGTGACCCTGTCAGCTCTCTGCTGCCCTTGATGACACCCAGGAAAGATCTGGGAGAGGGTGACCCCAAATGGAAAAGAAACCTGGGAAAGGGAATCAAGAGACTAGGGAATGGGAACAGAATAAGGCAGAGAGTAAGCAGTGGGGCGGAATAAACACTGCAGGTAAATAAAACGTGAAGTGAAAGGGCAAAGGCAGAATGAAGTAGGAAGAGAACAGAAATGTGGAGTTGTGATAAACTCGTAGAAAATCTGTTGGCAATAGCATGCAATAAAATATACATTATTTGCTCAAGTGTTTAAAAATCTTTCTATTTGCTTGTGAATTTGGCATCAACAATTGGCCGTGTCCCAGTAGAAACATCTCACTAGAATGTGGAGGGTGGTGGATGGGGGAACTTCCCCTTTGCTCCCTAGAACTTCACTGGGCCTTGGCCACCTTTGGGACTACCTTGCAGGAGAATTCTCTTTCATATAGGCTTCAGTGTGCAGCCCCTTCCTTATCTTCTAAAGTAATGCACAGCTGCATCATCACAACTTCAGTACTCACCATGTTACCCTGAGAAATGCATAAGTTTCTATTTTGAGCTGTGACTGGATTTTGAGCTTCTCCTTCCTATCACTTGCTTTGGCTCCCTGAATCACTCTTCAAAGACTCTGGGGCAGCAGCTTTCTCTCTATGAGTTATCTGTGAGTCTGGGTGACATTCAGACCACATGCATACAGCTGTGTGAACACTGCATTTACAGCAGCAAACTGCTTGCAAGGAAAACCTTGCATTTTCCAGAGACTGCAGTGCAGCACAACTAGGCTTGATGATCATCTGGTGCTTTACAGAATGGTTGACATCTAAAACAGTGACAAATAAATCCAGATGGTGAAATGACAGAAATATTGGGACACAATGTCCATAAGAAAGAATGAGGTGCTGAGCTGCTCGATGGAAACACCCCTTTGTCTGAAAAATAATCAGGTGAATTCACTGAGTATCTTTTTGTGGATTTGGGTCCATTTTGTTTGTTTTCTTAAACACTGCTGTATTTGCTGCCTTGCTTGCTGCATGCACTGACCCACTCAATGTTATGTTATTGAGTCAGGTCATTGGGATACTCCAGATCCTCAGGATGCAGCTGTATTTGAAGACAGAGCAGCTAAGGCATTATTCTTAGGGGACTAAATGCCTTTATTATCCATTAACTTTATGACCTTGGGTGGCTTTAGGGTATTCTCTACGTCATTATCCCACTGGCTTCAAAGGTACTGTATATCAAGTGTTGAAACTTCCCAGCCTGATAAAATCCCTTGATAAGACTGTGTTTCAAAGCATGAAATGTAACTGATGCAGTTGTACAAGAGTTGAGTGCTGCTGAAAGAGAACTGCCTTGCTTACAGATCTGCTGATGAGTAGGGGCTTTGTGACCCCCCCAAAATGTCCTGGTCAGGATCCTGGGATGTGAGATCCCTTCTGTTCCCAGGCAAACCATGGCAGATGAACAACTGCCCAAGCTAGTATCTGAAATACTGAATTTGCAAGAGGTGCTGCAAGAAGGGAGTGGCTTTGTATGTTCTAAATGGTGAAGTGCCCCGAAAAGTTTGGTGTAGCTCCAACTTTCCATGCCTTATCCTGGTAAAATGGAAACATTTTTATTACTGGGCAAACATATCTTCTGCAAAGCCTGCCCCTTGCTATTTTAAGCAGAAGTGGCCAAGCTCTGACATGCACCTTCTGTTGTTTGCCTCAGCCTCTGCTCCATGTGACATCATGTTTGTGTTTAGTTTGGGCTACTGCTCTATTGGAGAAGGTGTGAGAAAGAAGCATGACCTGCACACTAAACAGTTCACAACCTTTGTGTTCCCTCTGAAGAAGAATTTATCTGGGTTCATAGTCAGGTGTCTTGTGCTTTGTTTGAAATACAAATCCATAGCCAACCCCTGGTGTTTCCCAGAAGGCAGATGAGAAATGAACAGACCAAAAAAATCACAAAAAGCTGCCTACAGCCATTAGTCCAAAGTCTTTTCCTTGCATCATCTTTAATTTCAAAGATCATATATACTTTGGATTTTGTTAACTGAACTGCTGAGTCTTTTCCTTGTATATGCTGTTTCTTGTCAGCAGGAAGGCTAAGACAGGGCAGAGTTACACAAACACACCCCCATGCTGGATCTTGTCTCTTTTGTCATAGCTCCCATCTTTGTCTCTGGCCTGTGCTAATACTATGATGGTTAAGAAATGATAATTCCTTTTGTTGTTGTTGTTGTTGTTGTTGTTGTATATTTGGGGAAGGATCTGAGTCCAAATTACCTGAAATACGAAGACTATGTTCTCTTATATTTGCTGCAGGTGAAGTAAGTTTCTTTGTTGCTGGCCTTCCTTGGAGAAGACCAGAAGGCTTTGCATACACATGCAGTCAGCAATATGGAGGGCAGGTCTCCAGCAGTACCCAAATGCTATTTAGCATCACTGTTTTAAGACACCAGGGAGCACAAAGAAGCATGCTGAGATAAGAGGGTGGGCACTGAGTCCAATTACCTGAATCAATAGCTGTCAGCCCAGCAGCTCTACCCATCTCTCCCTCTGCACATTACTCAGTCCCTCAACAAATACAGTTTTGACCCTGAGATTAGCTCAGCTGGTTAGAGCATGGTGCTAATCAGGCCAGGGTTATGGGTTTGGTCCCTGCATGGGCCATTCGTAAGAGTGGGACTTGATGATCCTCGTGGGTCTCTTCCAACTCAGAATATTCTGTGGTTCTGATTCTGTGATTGGTGACAATGAGCAAAAACTGCTGGGAAATCATTCAGGAAAGGAAGATAAAATGTCAGTTGTTGGTGACTTTGTAGCATTTTTTGAGTCTGAATTTGCAGACAAGGTAACCCAAGCCTCAGGCTGTTTTTGTGAAGTAAAAGGGTGCATTTATGTCTATTTTATAGATAAGAAAACTTGTAACACTGATTTGTCCTCAGGGAACAGGAGGTAGAACTAGGAGGACAACGTCCTCTGCCTGCCTCATGGCTTTGTTTTTAAGCTACCCTGTTCTTACAAGAATATTTCTGTGAGGCTAATGTTTTTTGCTGCCAACAGGTTTACAAATGTACTTTCAACACACTTTAAATCCTCTGGCACAATTTGTATTTACATGCAAAGTCAGTGACTGGGAGACCACGTCTCCAGCTGAATCTGAATGCAAAACTATTTAACAGCATAGACACATAGCATGATGCACCAGTCAGTAATGAATGAGAGACAGCAAAAAAAAATGGGAATATGTCATGAGGTAATGCCACTAAGGTTTATGTACAGACAATTTTCTAATATCTTGGCCTGTCTTCGAGGCAGCTTCCTGCTGGGTCATATGTGGGCTTCCAGCTGTCATGTGGAATGTTTGTTGTTGCAATAGTCTTACAGTAAAGACACTTATGTCTTAGAAACTGAAACAGGCTGAGCAGGATGACTAGTGTGCCTCGACAGAAACTTCCCCAGAACTTCCCAAGAGACAGACACTGATATGGCTCCTGAACTAATGCCAGGGAAAAGACAAGAGTGATAAGTGAGCCTGTGAACTTCATGTGATATTCAGAGACTGGTACTGTTAGTACTAGTGTCTGAGTATTCTTTACTGAGGCTGGTGGTGCTTCTGAAAAAGTTAAGGAAACCTCCAGCTTAGACCTCAATTTTTCTCCAGTTTGAGCCCATGAAAGAAGTCAAGTTAATGCTGAATGCACAGGACTGAACACTTGTTGCTGATTTGGGTCTATATTTGCACTAGGACGGTGCACACTGCTTGCAAAGTCTTTTTTGTCAGAGATCCCTCAAGTAGTATATATCAAGTCAAGATGGTATCAAGGGCTTTTTTCCCCCCAGCAATATGGGGTTCTTCTCTGGCATTAAACTCACTTTGTAGCAGAATTTTTAAGGGAGATACTTTGCTTTTGTTTGAAGCCTGTAATTAATTCACTGCAGTTTCACTTGTTTTCCACTTCTTCAAGCTAAAAAGTCTTAAATTCCTTTGTATATATCCCTCTTAACATAAGCTCATAATAATGATTGTATTTAGAAAAAGTTCTGTTTTCTGAACTGATTGGTGCCAGGTTTGTCAGTTAAGTAACTTTCCCATGTGATTTTAGCAGCTGATATTAAAGTCCCAAATAATAAAGCCTGAACTTCTGAAAATGTTGAGGCTTGCACATTAACATCATCATGACAAAAAAAGAGTACATTATTGCTTGGTAGTAGGGAAAAGGAGGCCAGGAAGGTGGGTGCCTCCCTCTGCCCTTGGCTCTCCAAGCCTGCTGCCAAGTCACTGACTACATCTTCTGTTCATTAAAGTGCAGAAAATGTGCAAGAGGTTGGAAAGCAGCTCAAAGTGCAATCAGAAAGTCAATAACAGTCCTGACATCCCCTCCCTCTGTCATATCCAGAAATCCTTCTGAAGTGCTAGCAATTTAGGCTGGCATAAAATCCTTTCCTAGAGCTTGCTGTCAAATTTCCCCTCTTTTGTTATAAAGATCAGGATCTAATTGCAGCCTTCTAGCATCTGAAGGGAGCCTACAAGATGGAGAGGGACTTTTTGCAACCACATATAGTGACAGGACAAGGGGGGAAGGCTTCAAACTGAAAGAGTGTAAGTTTAGATTTGCTATTAGGAGGAGGTTCTTTGCTCAACGATTAAGCTCAGCAGTTTGGGTAACAAGGCCCAAAGTATATATGATTTTTGAAATTATAGAAGATGTAAGGAAAAGACTTTTGACTAATGGCTGTGGGCAGCTTTTTCTGATTTGTCTGTTTACTTCTCATCTGCTTTCTGGGGAACACCCAGGGGTTGGCTATGGACTTGTGTTTCAAACAAAGCACAAGACATCTGACTGAACAGGGGTAGATTCTTCCTCAGAGCGAACATGAATGCTGAGGCCTATTTAGTGTGTGGGTTATACTTCTTTGTGAGAGTGGGGAGGCACTGAGACAGATTGCTCAGCAAAGTTGTGAAATGTCCCATCTCTGAAGGTGTTCAAGGCCAGGCTGGATGGAGCTCAGAGCAACCTGGTCTAGTGGAAGTTGTCCCTGACCATGGCAGGGGGGTTGAAACTAAATGGTCTTTAAGGTCCCTTTCAAATGAAACCATGTTATGATTCTATGATTTTGGGAGAAGATTTATGTAACACTCTAAAATCTTAATATACACATATTTTCAGAGGGCTGTTTGTGTAGTGTGGATGCTAGTGTTGCTACTGACACCATGACTGAGTCCTGAACAGAGGCTTGTGGCTCTCTAAGAAGTGTCTAAATCCCTGCCATGGCTTCATGGCAGTGGACATGCAGTTGTGCTAATAAGATTAGGTATAGGAAGATTGAGTCACTTGCCCCAAGCCAGAAAATCTGTCACTTCTTAAATCACTGCAATAATTTTCAGTCCTCTTGGAAATGTATTGTTTTCCTTTCCATTGGGAATGTGTGTAGAAACATTGCAGCCTTCTATCAACTTTCCAGGGATGAAATCACTGGGCATTACACCTGGCTAAAACCGATGCCGTTGCCAGTGCTCAGAGTGGTTTCCGTGCTGCTTCTGTTTGTTTCACTGTGAAATTCCTGCTGTGAGTGCTTGCATCCTTGGAATTATTGGGTTTTCATTAGTACCTGAGGTAAAGGACAATGAGCTGCTTTGATTTGGAAACCCGTAACACAGCTGGAGCCAGGAGGTTCCACCCCCCCCTTCCACCCCCCCTCCAACAAGCCGTGTGCCAGGCTCTGCCAGCTCAGCATTGCTGCTGTCACTCTCCTGTTCTGCAATGTGCAAACAGCCTGGTGACGTAGCGGGGTAGCGCTGTTTGAACAGTCTCTTCAATCAAGGATTTTTCCAAAATAAATTGGACAGGAATTAATGGTTATGTATGTGAGTGTGATATAGCATAGTGCAAGCGAAATAGAAAATATGGCATGTTGTGACAGGAGATGAGGAAGGAAGGTTTTCTCGGCAAATCTGGCAGGAGGAGCTGGCAGGTGGCTGCAGAGTTGAAAGCAGACAGACTTCTCTTTTGCTTTGTGGGAGGGGTGGAGTTGATAATATCCTGGGAACAAGCTATGGAAGGAGAGGGCTAAAGCTATGCCCCTGCTGTTTTGTCTCATCTAAGTGATGCTATTTAACACTGTTTACCTACCTAAAGTCTCACTCTCCACTTTTCCTTTCATTCCATCACTGGTACCAGCCCTCTAGATCTGCAGCCACTTTACTCTGGAGCAGTTCTCTCTGCCTGGGTGGGCCGACAGCTGCCTCTTCCTGGGAAGAAAATGAAGTGTTTCATCCATCATACACTGTGCAAAATTAAGGCCTTCCTCAATTTTTATCACTCAGTGTCATGATTCCCTGCAGATTGTTTCATATTGTCAGATCTGTCTTTTTCTCTGACAGCAACTTCCATGCTCTGCTTTCTCAAAATCACCTGTGAAATTCACTCATTTTGAACAAATCCCTCTTAAACAGTTTGCTACTGGAGGAAAGGCCTTGTGAGTTATTTCTTATGGAATGCTGTCCCTTGTGGAGCCTCAAAGCATGCATTTCATGTGTTGTTTCCTAGGGCATGCTTTGAGAAGACCACCTGGGTCGGGACCAGGCACTTTCTCTCACCCCTGCATAGAGGTGGGCCATATTTATTTGCAAGCTGGACTAGAAATGACCTCTGGATCTGAAGTCCTTGGACATTGTGTCAAAGGGTGACAGGAATGACTCATATTTCACCTTAAAAATCTTCCTGATAACTCCGGATTTCTTTGGGATGGATTTTTTGGACTATCTCTATTGACCTGTAGTGTTGTTGGTCTGGATTCTGGTAAGTATATCTCTGAAACCTAGGGAAGAGGGGATGAAGGAGAAAGCTCCTTCAGCAAGGTGTGAAGAAGAATGAAACCTCAAGGACTCATGTCTCTAGGAGAACTCATGCTAAGGGAGGCTGAATTGCTGCCTTGAGGGTTGCCCTCTTCAGTTTGATCTGTGCTATCTGGAGTATGCCAGCAAGTAACAGCAAACACAGTAACACAGAATTAATTTCTCAGCTGGGGTTTCCTTCATGCAGAATTACACCTTCCTCAGTACATTCTCTTGTGTGAACACTTGAACATGTGTGTGGGGCTTCCATTCCAGAAGGCTCTTGCCTTGCTACCATCACATGATGGCTGGGCTGAACATGGCAGTGGATCCTATTTTCCTCTGAATTCTGCTCAGACACCAGGAGCAAAGAACTTGAGACCACTGTAGTGGTGGATGTGTCGCTTGGGGGCCCATGTTACTCTACTAAACCCCCACTATGGTGTTCATTCCTCCAGAGACAGCTGTCCCAGTGATAGCTTCATGGGAGAAGGCAAAACATTTCAAGCCCCAAAATATTCTCACTTCAGATAGATGCCTTGTGAATGACCTCTGTTTGCAGAGCAACTCCAGTCAAATAGAAAACCTGACCTCTCCCAGTATACCTCACTGAAGGGACCAAAACCATTATCAGAAGGTTATAAAAATATTTGAATCTGGAGTCAGCTTTCTGCTATATAAAGCAAACTAATATTTGATAGAAGCATTATTGTGAATGGAAGTTAATAAATAAAGGATTATTTATCTGTTGCAAAGGGAAGGAGTTTGAGTTGGTTGTGGTTTTTTTTTTTTTACAATCTCAGATTTCATGAGGACAATTGCCCTTGAGCTGTTCAGCTCAGCTAAAGAAGATGGGAATTTTGCTTGGTCTTGTGATATCTTATGGGAAATACATATTAGCCCCGATGAATTCGTCAGCCAGTGTGAAATACCAGCCAACCTCTATTTTCTTGCTGATATGGCAGCAGTCACTGCAATAAGTAGAAAACCCCACCCTGCACATGACATCCCCATCCATGGTGTGACTGTCATACTGAGAATACAGTGAGTCTTGTCACTTTGCATGGAAGCAGTTCCCAGAAAAGCAATAGTACACAGTGGTGTCCCAACAGTGACTCCAAAGGTGGCAATGGCTGCTGCAGCATGGGCTGGAGCAGGTCAGCAGGTTGCCTGATCCCTGCAGGAACCAGGAGGCTGTAGGCTCCTGGGCAGCCCCTCCACAGGGAACCGTGGCCTTGTCCCCGTGTGTCACTGATGCAGCTGGTCCCACACTTGGTTCCTGCTGGAAGGGGTCCTGCAAGGACAACAGCAGAAATGGATGATGGGAGAAGCGGAAAGAGCACCTTTCTCCTCACTTGGCACATACAAACTCTTGATGAACCATTAATAACTCCTGTAGGACACCAGGTGTAACAAGGAAGAGCTACTGAATAACCCAGTGTGTTTTAGCTGCTACATTGCTATCTCTCTAGATAATATTTTACTTCTGGTTTCAAGTATTTGCTGCCCTTGCAGGATGTTACACTGGAATAATCTGTTCTCTCCAGCACAGAAAGAATTCAGGGAAGGAAGCATAAGAAATCATAGGAAGTGGTTCATAAAAATCCTTTCATTTTCAATTCCAGAAACTCTGAGCCCTCACACCGATCTGTTCTATGTCACTGGCACATCAGCCCCAAAAGAGAATCTTCAGTGAGAAACAGGTTCTTGTGAAATGCGCAGGAAACAGCACTGGGTACTGAAGTCCTCAACTTCCCTGTAAAGGAGAACCAGGGGGGCAGCAGCCGTGAAATTTTCTTTTCCCTTTGCTGCCAATGTGCCTTGACTCTGACCTGGGGAAACGTCTTCAAGAGAAGTACAGTTCAGGTCACAGCTTGGCAAGCCCTTCAGTCCATCAGGACTTTGTTTTCCAGGTTCAGTCTGGGCAAAGCTTAACCTCTCACACACAGATGTGGCACTCTCCAGTAACAGGACTGCTGTGTAAAAATAGGCAATATGGCATTTCCTGTGGGTTCTTGGTTCCCCTTGACGACCAGGTCTTTCTCAGTGCTTTTCTCTTTCCCCTGTTGAGTTCACCACCCTGTGCTCAGGGTAAATTGAGAATTAAAAATTAGATGCTGGACCAGTCTCCTGGCAAAATCATCTTGCATCTCCCCATCAGGGCAAAACACTGGATTGTGGTCAGCAGCAATTGTGATTCCTGCTCTGCCACTGAACTCAGCAAGGAGCTGGCATTGGCTAGGGGATGGTGAGACTTCACAGGGGGTGAAGAAGCAGAGCTGCTCCAGGGTCTGGGGAAACTATACTGTTGTCTGAAATAGAAGCAAATACTCTGCATGTAGTTGGATTAATTTCTGGGCTTCACGATGTGCATACATAGTGAGCAGGTAATAATCCATGGGGATCTGGGTAGGGGTTTAGGGTCAGCTTTGTGGGTTAGGAAAGTCAAGAAAAATTGCTTGAGAAAGGCACAAGGAAATTCTATGGATGGAAAGGGTGTCTGCTCCATCAGAATGAGAAAGAGTGATCTGGGACAGGGGGAGGAGGTGTCTCATAAACAGCAAATCGTGCAATTCTCTGCGGTGCACAGCAAGAGTGTCCTGTGGCAAACAAGTGTGCAAAGCTGTCTTCTGGGGCTAATAAGTACAACAGGGAATGGCCCTTCACAACCAGTGTTACCCTGCCAGTCACCACTCCTCGTGACTTTCCAAGCAAAAGGGCACTGGGAACAGCAGCTTTGGCATAGCATTTCAGGGCTTCATGGGATTACTTATTCACTGTGTTCCTGGAACAGTTCCAGGCTACCCGGCTCTGCCTCCAGTGTACAAATTTGTCAAGTATCCACAAGGCTCACAATCCCCAGAGGCAAGAGAAGGCTGTAGGAAGGTTATTCGTATTGCAAATCACACCGTCTCCGAAGGACCTGCAGGGCTCTGGGAAGACAGAACCGGTATCCTCCTCCCTTCTGCCTCCCTAACGCTACATCAGGGTAATTAAGGCAGCAGACGCACTCTGGATGGATTTCATTGCTGGGGCCATTGGAGGTAAATACATAAATTAGTGCTTGTTGATGAGAGCAAATTGCTGTGTTTCCCTCTTGTTCAGCTAAAGGGCAGATCTCGGTGGCAGAACTGAGAGTCTTTCGGTGGGGGCTGCTTGTTGAAAGTGCGTTCTTCCTTACTAAGTGGAAAATGTCACCGGAGCAGGTTCACAGAGCTGCTGGAAAGGCAGTGCTGCAGCTTGGTCATCTGAGGTCATTGCTTGCAATCTCCTCTGGCCTCACTGCAGGGGGACAGAGTAAAACTCTAATAGGAAGGGACAGAATGTAATACGTTGTGTGCAGATACAAACCGGTTCGTGTTGCCCAGACAGCAAACCCTCATGTGTCTAGTGTTTAGGGGTCCCAGCAAGCTGCTGGAATCGTGGCTCTGGGGGCCTGATTTGTGAGGCAGGAGGGGAGGAAGCATGGTGTTGCTGTGGTGAAGAAAGTCTGAGTGAACGACCTTTGCATTATCTTAGATTAAGACGTATTTGCAGTTGTGATCTCAGTGCAGGCATGCTATGCAGCAGGCGCTGATCTGGGAGAAAGTAGGTTAGCTGTATATAAAAAAAGTAACAGGAGAGAAGTGTGATTAAATTCTAGACAATTTTAGAGCATGTTCTGCTCATACCCAGCTTTGTTTTAAACAGCAAAATATACTCATCAGTCTCATTTCTTTGCTGAAATCTTTTCATATTTAGTGGAGTACCCAAGATAATACATACCAGTTAATAGCAAGGGAAAAGTTTTGGGGTCACCACTGACAGAAAGGCCAGGTAAACCTGCTGGGTGGCTGAGACATTCAGCCCAAACCTGCACATCAGATCTCACTTTGAGATTTGCTGAAATTTGACATTTTCCCTCACCAGGAGCAGACTGTGGCCCTGCTGCAGACATGCTTGTACTGGGAAGGGCCGTGAGTTTTATCCTGCACTCTTTAATTGCTCATCATGCAAAATGTGCAAGTGGGGTGAGATTTGGCATCTCAGCAGCATCCAGCTGGAGCAGGAGGTACCTGCTGCATGCAGTGTTGGTCTTCTTGGGGTGTTGAGAGACCCTGCTTGTAAAAGACCCTTCATGGGAGAAGAGGATACAACCAGCCCCTCCATGACAGCTTGTTTTATTTCTTCTCTTTCCCTCCTGATTTCAGAGCGCCCTGTAGAGAAGCAAGCCCTGTGCTGGGACTGTCAATGGGCTGTCCATCCCAGAGGGATTCACCAAACCTCCTCTGAGACTTCATGTTCATGGTGGGGCAGGGACGATTGCATTTGTTGTTTGGATTCCCTTACTTTTTTGGCATAGTTTGAGATAGGCCAATTAAGGACAAACTTCTTTTGCAAGGGAACATGGAGAGCTGAAAACAGATTCAATGTCACTGTTCACCTCCAAATTCTGCCCTGGTTCCCATGAAAAGATGCGGTTTGTATTGTGACCCCCTGTCCAGGCATCAGCATCGTGTGCTGCCCAGCCATGCAGCAAGCACCTCCCATGGGTGCCCTGGACACAGGACCAACCTGAGGGGATGCAGGCTGTGGAGATCCAGCCAGAAAAGTCTTTGCTTGTTTTAAGGCACTTTACTGACCTCACAGTGACAGAGAGCAAGATTTTCCATCCTGTCATCCGTATCCATCTCAGGGCTTTTCTAGAAGGGACAGTTCCATTTCTCACTGGCTGACAGAGGTGTTTTCTGGCAGGCTGTTCCCTACTGGAAGCTGGCACAAAGACATGTGCCAGGTACTTGGGCAGGGCTTCAGGGCCGTGATCCCTACCCTCACATGGGACAGCTTCTGGGGTGGGACAGCTTTTCTGCAAGAACTGGGATGTTTCTGGTGCTGAGCTTATTTTGTGACTTATGTTTGTTATAGCTGAAGCAGTTCTCATGCTCCTGAGGAGTCTACAAACCCAGCTGAAGAGCATTAAGCAACTCAAGAGGCAACATAAAAAATAACAGTTTCTGTTATATTCTTGTAACCTTGATCTGTTTTCAGAGTGTTTTGAAGAAAGCATGGCTGAAACACCTCTGAAAAACTGTAGAGGTGCTGCCTATTTGAATTCCATGTAATAATCCATCCTCAGGCTGCCTCAGGCAGCTGCACAGATACTGTGCATCTCTTCTGGGTGATGGCTTCTGTGGCCATGGGATAAGCTCACCATCTTCAGCCTGGGAAACAGTGATCTGTTGAGACTCCAGGTGGAAAAAAAACATGAGAGAAACATGCTGAGTGACTGTGCAGACTTTCAATAACCACAGAATGTGGCTGAATACTTTCGCAAGTATCTCATCTGTAAGGATGTCCTTCCTAGTCACTAAAGCTGAGCTGGAGGTTGGACTGGAGACCTTCCAAGGTCCCTTCCAACTTGAATTTTCCTATGGTCCCATCTATGCTTTCTAGCCCTGCTACAGCAGCAGCCTGAGCCATGGCAGGTGATGGGGATTGGTAATTAGGACTATTGATGACTGAGGGATGACTCGACTCATGTCGGGTGTAAAGATTTGGGAAGGTGAAGTTGAGTTTCACTCAGAGGGGATAGAGCAGTAGGGTCTGCACATGCCTGGGCTTTTCCACAACTGCGAGACCATGTGCAATCCAAAGGTAGATAGAATATTCCCCTTACAGAAGGAACAAGCTGTCACATTGTTCTCACAGATAAATCAGCTCATGGTGACCACACCCAGGGACATGTTACTGAATCAAATTCAGCTTGTTTAGGGATTAAGGCACTTTGCACAAACAAAGGTCTTTGGAAGTTATCTACCCACCCAGTGAACAGAAAATGACCCCTGTTTCTCTCTGGGTCTCTCAGCCAAGGGTCTGCCAAGAGGTCAGAGCTATTGCAGCCTGGTGGGTTCTGCACAGCTGCTGCTTGCTCTCTGGTGATTGCCACCCCACCAGCATCCCTGCTTATTTGAATTTCATGGTCAGACTGACCTGGCTTGTGAAGAGACTGAGTAATCCATTTTGTGCCTGCATTCTGTGTGTGTGTGTAGAAGGGGATGCTGCAACCTCTGTGCAATACCTGAGAACATCTCAGATAAATAGGCGTAAAAAATGTCTCACTAAAATGAAAAAAAGGTAATTCGGCTGGTTATGCTGTTTATTTTTGTCACAGCTGATGTAGTGTTACTCAGCAGGAGTCCCACAGCAACCCTTTCCCATATGCATACTGTACATTGCTGGTCTCCTTTGATTCTGCTGTGCAAACAGGGCACATGTGGGTCATGCTATCTTAGTCCCAGGCTATTTATATCTTGTGACAGCATTCAGAGCCCTTCCTCCTCAGCCTTTGATGGACTTGGCTGAGCTCCTCAGCTCTAACAACTGCTCAAAGCGTTTTGACTCCTAAGGAGAGCGCAATTCATGTCAGGCTGTGTTTATTTGGAGTTGGTGGGAGCAGTGAGACATTTACCTTTACAGTCTCCTCTCAAATGGAGATGTTCAGTCCTTACTGGAACAAAGATTGGGAGCCCTTGGGACTGAGGAACTCTGGGAAATAGTCTGTTTTGGGGCAACCTGCTATGTTGCTGTCTTTGCATCTAAATATGTGAACAGGGTGGTTTCTCCACAAGGGACATCAGTTCTTGTCAAACACTGACCCAAATAAGCCTTGCTATTTGATCTGCATGAGCTCTTACCTTCCTGAGCCTGTGGAGCAAGCCAGGACTTAGCTGTGCATGGTGCCCCTGTGCTGTCAGTCTCCGGTCAGCCTATGGCCACTGCCTCTAAGGCTGAGGAATTCTGAAACTGATGTGATGCCAAAACCTCTCAGACAGGATGGGGTTCTTGGGCTAGGGGACTGAAGCTCTGAGGTCAGCACTGTCATGCTGGCATTGACTTACATGTTACTCTTCGCTGGCTGGTAGTGTCTATGTTTACTCTGGCCAATGGCCAGGAACCTGAGACAGTGCAGGTGTTGCCACATAACTGTGGGTATTTGGGACCAAAGGCATTGCTCCTTCAAGCCATCGTATTGCCTGTGTCTTCCCCCTTGCTCTCTCTCTTCCATCCTTCCATTTCTTCCATCTTGGTCCATTTTTTCACTTTCATTGGTGTTTATCTGGTATCAGATTTGGTAGATGTTTTTGAAGAACAAACCTCATTTTTCTGCAAGCAAGATGCTGTCAGTTGTTTCCTTCTGAGTAATGCACTCTGGGATTGTCTCCTGCTGATTCACAGCAGCAGCTGCTGCCTTTCTCCAGAATACAGGATAGCTTTCCAGAGCTCTCAACCAGCCATGTATTCATAGGTGAACATGCTTACAGCAGCCAATACATATTTAAATAGGTTTGTTTTAAAGTCCTTTTTTTTTTTTTTTTTAGTAAAGAAGGACTCAATGAGAGGTAGTTTCCAACCTGTGAGCCACCAGATGTGCCCTGTATCTCTGACTGCCTGGATCCCTGAGGGGCTTGTGCAGCACTTGTGTGAACTCAATCTCTGTCTAAATAACTCACATGGATACAGCTCCATCACTGCCCCGCTTGGTTTCCTCTCAGGTGGCTTGGCAGTTGATGTACTGGGAGGAAGTTGGCTGATCAGCACCTTTATCACTTGCTGTATCTGCCAACATTTAGGCCAGAGCAGGGAAATGCAGTGAGGTGAGGACAGGCATGTGATAGATCTATTTGTTGCTGCAACCAAGAGAAATCCTTGTTGGAGCTCTTTAGCCCTCCTTACGTGACATTAAGGCAGTAACTCTGTCTCATAGGATTAATACGTTTCCAACTCCAGTGGCTATTTTAAGGTCTTGGAGTGAGCCTGCGCGTTGATAGAGGATTGACAGCTGCCCCCAGCACGCTGGACATGCCATCACAGCAGCAGACAGGGAGTCACGGTCAGCTGGTGTGCGGAGAGTGCTGCCAAACCCTGTCTTTGCACACACCCATCACTAAATCCCTCACTGCCCCCACATCCTGCTGTGCCCGAGGGGCAGTAGGAGGGTGGTCTCACTGCAGAGCAGCGCTGCTGGTTGTGCTGTGCCCCAGCATCACACCAGCCTGCTAGGACTCCAAGATACCTGTCATTTTGCTCTTTGCTCTGATTTTGCAACAGTGCGAAATGCACTTCATAAGCTTAGTCCAGCATGGTGCTGTAGACCCGAATGCTTCAATAATTCCTCACTCAGGGCTGTAGATGTTCTTTGCAAGCTTCAGCCAGGACAAGTTAATCACTGAAGGCAGCAGGAACATCTCTCCTGTCTTCAAGACAGATTGTTGAGAACCTGTAATGTGTGAGGACAACCCTTCATTTATAGATATCTTTGTGACTGCTGCTTTTATTCCTTAATATTTCCAAGTCAAGTAGAGAGAACCAAAGTTGCTCCAGAGACTCTCTTGTGTGAGTGGAGATGCTTTACAACTCACATGAGGGTGTTTGGTCATGGTCCTAAGATGCTTTACCGCCTAAACTGAGAGGGGAAACAAAACCAGTCCAGTATCATCCCTTCAATCTTCCTGGAGTTGTATTCTCAGTGTTTCTCCCTGTCCTGTCTTGCACCATGGTGTTATTCCTCCCTGAAAACTTTCCCAGGATGCTCTGATTTCTCCTCTGAGTGTGCCTTGGTAACGCAGAGGAATCGGCATGTTTTTGTCTGTCATTCTTGGCTCAAACATCATTACTGGAACTCAAGATAGGGCTGGTGCCAAGCACAGCAGGGCTCTGAAGTTGTGTTTTCTGCAGTTCCCCAATGCCCTTCCGTGATGGGTGAACACAGCCTGCCATGACATATGCTGTTAACCATCTCCAATGCATTCTCTGTTTCAGGTGGTCTAAGCACAGCCGTGGGTTATCCGCTGGACACAGTGAAGGTACCTCTTGGAGCTTGATTTCTTGACTACAGAACAAAACCAAATAGGTCCTTTTGCTTTCCCCCTTCTTTCCAGAAAACTAGTTGCATGGCAATGCTTTGTCTTCATTACATCTACATATTCCACTGTATTTGGCTGGGTTGTTTGCCTCTTAAAAAAAAAAATAAATAAAAGGTTTGGTGATAGTATTTTATGGTTTATGATCTGGTTTGCTGCTATTTGTTGATTTATTTATTTATTTTTTAATCTGATGTTGCATTTTAAAGTTGCCCCTGTATTCCTAGGTGAGAATTCAGACTGAGAAGCATTACAAAGGGTTTTGGCACTGTGTTCAAGAAACATACAGGACGGAAAAAGTAGGTACCTCTCATCAGAATTGCTGATACCAGTTGTGGATGGCTTGTTTCAGGGAAGCAGAGCTGCCTTTCTCGGTTTGGGGAGAATGGGCACCAGTTACACACAACCACTTGTTGGGAGAGGGTGAAATCTAGCTTTGCTGAGGAGCTGTAAGATGGAAATGATGCTGCCTGGCATGATCCTGGGACAGGGAGGTGAGGCTGAACCCAGAAGCAGTTTCCCACAAACCAGTGCTTTCAAGCAGATCCTTTCCCATGCAAACACTCTTAAAAGTGTTTTTTGTCCTCTGTTTCCCACTAGATTTGGGGATTTTACAAAGGTGTGTCTGCATCAGTCCTCGCTGTATCAGCGGTTTCTTCTGTTTCCTTTGGCACATACAAGAACTTCCTCTGCACGATCTGCAAGCTGCGATACGGGGCTGCAGATGCAAATCCATCCAAGCTGGATATTTCCCTTGCTGGAGGTGCTGCTGGTGCTGTCCGGGTAGGTAAACAGCCACCAGGAAAAGCACAACAAGAGACCTTGTTCACAAGCATAGGAGGCTGGAAAAGCCAGGAATGTTTTTGGCCCAGGAGGCCACAGGGGAACCTGCAACAAGTTTGGTGGGTTTGTTTTTGCAGGGGAGGTCGTGCTCTGCCCACACTGCCCCCTCACTGGTTGGTCCATGGGATGGCTGAGTCCTGCTGGGCAGCTCATACTGGATTTGGTTTAGAGCAACAAAACACTTAAGAACATGCTCTTAAAATGACATGGACCTTCACAGCAAATGCAGAACAAGGAAGAAAGATTAACTGAGGCAGTAAACTCCCAGGTGGCTCTGATGGTGTGTTTATGTTCACAACTGTGAGTTAAAGCACAGGTTGGTGCTCTCACAGTGGCTGCACAAGCCCGACATGGTATTGCTGCAGAAATGAGCAGTGCCTAGTGTTGCCTTGTCAGGACTTGAAACTCAACAGGGCACCACTGAGAAGTGATGTTGCCTGGCAAATGGGTATGATCCTGGGACAGGGAGGTGAGGCTAAATCCAGGAGCCATTTCCCACAGGCAGATGGATCTCTGTGAGCATCCAAAGGTGCAGTGAACGTGGTGGAGCTCACCCCATCACCCCAGTGGCATACTGGACAGAAATGTGTGCTAGGTCACAATCCTCTTACAGAGCAGTCCAGATGGTCAGGTGTTTCCTAGCAGTCAGTGACTCAACACAGGCTATTTTTTTTAAAGTCTTTATGGTCTTGGTTCAAATACAGATATAAACAAGAGCCCTGATGTATGCCTCCCTATAGCTGAGAACATACCCTTCTCATGTGCATTTAGTTTAGCAAGTAGTTACAGGTATTTAATATCCGGTGTTGAATTTTGCCTTGCCTTCCACTCTGCCCAGTGCAGCTCATGCACATGTCCTGCTTCTGCTGGGTGGAACAGTGCAGGCAGAGGGGAGGAGGCTGGAGCTTGCTAGAACTTGCAGGCAATTTTACTGCCAGAAAAGTTGAGAGACAAGCTTTTGGGAGGGGGATCAATACACTGTTTAAATGTGAAGGGTTAAAATACCATTCCCTGATGTTACAGGTTGTGTTGACAAATCCTAGTGAAGTGGCTAAAGTTCGGATGCAGACTCAGAGGAACCCACACCCTTCTGTCACATCTCAGCCTGCTTCCAAACCAAAGTATCAAGGGTCTCTGCATTGTCTGAAGGTGATCATCAAGGAGGAAGGTTTTGGGGGTCTCTACAAGGGCTGCTCTGCATTACTCTGCAGGGATTGCTCTGCTTCCGCAATATATTTCCTCTCCTATTCTGCTCTGTGTGACTGGTTCACACCACCTGGAAAAAATAAACCAGGTAGTTATCAGAAAGCATCTGGTATCACCTGTAAAAATGGCTTATTTAGAACCAGGATAAGAGGGAAACAGCTCTTGGCAAACATCGCCCTGTACCTATAAAACCTCACCCAAGTCTGATCCTCACGTGGGGTTGCAGTGTGTCATTCCTGGTGCTGCAGGGCTGGTTTTGCTCCCCAGGTGTGGGTGCCGGCAGCCTGCCTCTGAGGGCTTTGCTGGCACAGCCTTGTCCCTGAGCAGCTACTCCTCCTGCAGGAGGGGTTTTTACAGCACACTCTGGTGCCTTGTATGTGGATGTGAAATCCTGTTAATGCAAAAACAGGATATGTAACTAGAAAAGAAACATGGACAAGCCTCCTGGGAACCATCATGGAACACAGCTAAGGGTCTGTCCTGAGCTTGAAATTAAAGTCTGAGTGCAGAACGTAAAGACACTTCAGGTTCTTAGTTGTGATTTGGCTCCAAAAAGCAACTATCCACATTGAGAAAAACTGCACCACATCTAGTGACACATATGCAGAGAGGAATATTCTGTGAGATCATTGGAAACACGCAAATGCAAGAGCTGGACAAAATAACTTCTGAAAAAACGTTAGTTATCAAAGTTTGTTGACAAATCTGAGATGCTTTGTAGCTATATGAGACTCAAGTGAACTGCTCCTCCCTTCACTCTGTCCTACAGGTTTCCTTGTTGTGCTGCTTTCTGGTGGCTTTGCTGGAGTCCTGGCCTGGGGAATAGCTACTCCCATGGATGTCATCAAGTCACGGATGCAAACAGATGAATCGGACCAGCACAAATACAAAGGCCTGATCCACTGTGTCAGGGAAAGTGTGAGAAAGGAGGGTGTAAAAGTGCTTTTCAAAGGACTGGGTTTAAACTGCATTCGTGCCTTTCCTGTGAACATGGTAGTGTTTGTAACGTATGAAGCTGTACTGAGATTTACAGATCATAATATAAACAAAAAATAGCCCTTTCCACTCTTTTCAGAGGTGTATTTTATTTTATTTTTTTTGTAATACAACTTCCACAAAGAACTGCTGAATTGACAGACAGCATAAGAAGCACAGACATTTCAGCACAAAGCTGATGACTGATGGCTTTGTTTCATTCTAATAAGATTACAAACTCATCAGGGAGTCCTGGATCCATATACAACCTCCCTTTTATCTTGTTAAAGTATTTAGGCTGTAGCTGCTCCTTAGGCCCTTGAAACATTTGTGAATATTTATGTCCTAACAAGCTGCTTGTCCAATCAAAGGTTTTGGTGAAGCACTTAATTTTGTTTCCTTTCTGGCACAGAAAACGATCCTCACAACCAAAGGGAGAGCTGGGGGAGTTTGTGTAAGATTTAACACTATCCAGAGTGTGCTCCTTACACGTAATGCCTGCACTGCATTCACTGAGTGACTTACATATTTGTGCTTCAGGCTGCAACTTCTTTCCCAGCTGTAATTTTCCCAAGGTACTCCACAGTTATATCCCCTTGGCAGCAGCTGAAATATGAATGTCCTTGCTTTCCCCTGTTGCTATTTAATGAGTGGCAGACATGGGCTGTTTACATAACCGAGCTAATGGCCTCACTGCAGTGACGCCAGGCACGGGTTCCCGGCAGCCACGTGATTTTCTCCCCAAGCCCTCCACAGCATCAGGCCTCTCCCGGAGGCCTATGGAACAGCTCTGAGCTTGGCACAGCTTTGGAGGCAATCTGTTCTTTTCCTGCAGGGAGGGTGGGAATAGATGCAAAGCCTCTTTGCTTCTCAAAGGAAAGGTTGCCGTAAAATCAGTGCACTAGCAGGGTCAGTTAAGTTAAAGGAGAATTGCAAAGATGCGGAGCATATTTAAGATTTACAACTTTCAAAGTGCATACTCTTCTCCCTTTAATGACACTATTAGCAGCAGCCAAATTGCACAAATGTGCATTTTGTCAAAGGCACATTTTGAAAGAATGTATTACTTCTTTCTCATCTTCCTATTACTGTTTTCATTACTTTTTCCGTTTTTCTTTTCATTAACATGTCAATTGAAAAGAACAACACTGGTGCTATTTCTTCAGAAGGAAACCCCCTAAATCCAGAAATACTTTAGTTTGCCCATCCTGACACAGGGCCCACATACATGCTTTCTCTCTCCGTTTTAACCCCTGGATGATGAAACTTGAAGCGGACTGCATCCAATCCCTCACCTTCTGCTAAAAATGCATTTCTCAGAGGGAAAGCAGGGTACTGTATTTTAAAAGTTCTCATATTCAGGGCCCTTCTGGTCCACAGCCACTTCCATCAGTTGATGGCATGGCTTTGACTACACTGACAGTAATTTTGCAGCAGACAGGATTTTGTCAGCTGCCCTGGACAGCTATGAAGGATCTTGTACTAGAACAACAAGCTTAAAGATTTCAGGTGCTATTAAACAAGATTAAAGGGGACTTCTTCCACTCCAGACAGAGACCACTAAAAAGCTCCATAACTGTACTCCTGAATTTTAAGCCTTCAGCTGGCGTTTTAAACATGTTCACAGACATGCTATCAAACAAGCATCATTAATTCTTCTCTCTAGTCTATCCAGCTCTTGCAGCTGATCCAAGAGCAGGGATAAAAGACCAGGCAGGCACACAGTATATTACCTTAAGGGGGTGTGAAATGAAAGACCCAGCCCTGAACTGGATTCTCTCCACAGTGCGTATGGCCTCAGCAACCTACCACCCTTGGTTACAGTTCTGAGTGTCACCACCAAACTTTCTTTAGTCAGAAAGTCCTTACAACAGAATATTTAATTAAGTCCTCAAGGTTTGAAATTCCTCTTAAGATATTGCTTAAGAGTCTACTACCCTCACCTCTTTCTACCAGGGATGCATTTAACTGAGTGCTGTCCCAGCTGGGTAATGATTTATCCCAGCTCTGCCTGGATGTTTGGAATGAAACTCCTTCATGCCCTGTTATTCTCAGCCAACCTTGTTCTCATCCTGTAAACAGAGACAGTAAAAGAATGCCTGCAAAACAGACTAAACAACCACTTAGTGTTAGGCAGCACTGATACCATCCACCTTCAGCCCAAGGTTTGAATATTAAACAGCTCATCTCAGTAGGCTTACACATTCAAATGACTACAAATGTTTCCTCCTGTAGATGGAACTGATGATTTTGAGAGAGGAATTACAGAAGAATTGTAAATATGGGTAGGAATAACTGCAGAAGAGAGTATGAGGGGCTGAGAATTGCCTCGGGGCATTCAGCACCGTATGTAACCAGAGCCTCATGTGGCCTGAACAAATGCTACATGAGAAGTAAATTGTATCTCCAGGTAGCTTATTTGAGGAAGCCAAGGGCTTTGCAATCCACTGTGTTCACAAGGCTTTACTGGGAAAAATATCTGTGTAACGTATGGGTGAAAACCTGCCTTAGAGCAAGAACTCACTCTCAGCTAATTCACAGACACTACCAGGTACAGGAGCTGACTGTGTGAGTACTGGAAGCACAGGCATGTAAACATCAGCCAGTTTTTGCTTACTGACATGACAGGCACGTACTTCACTACACACACAGAGCTGAACTGGGTGTTTGGCTTCTGCATTTCAGCCCTTGACTGCTTTATTTTCTGATTTCTTTGTATTATCATGATCTTTAGCTACTCTAACAATCACAGAACTATTTATTCTGATAAATTAGCCAGCTGAAGGCCATCTAACAGAAAGAAGGCACCACATTGCTGTGCTGATAATGGATTTTACTTGGCAATAGGGACTGCAGCTTGTTGTAGAGATGATTTCTTTCAGTTGGTGGCCTTCAAAAAAAGAGAATTTTCTTAGAAGGCACATTCTGCTTCATGTTTTCACGTTGCTGACAGCTCCTGTTTCCTCTGGCAATGTTTATGGCTAGCCAAGTAGGTTTCAGCATGCCTCCTGGTGACTGTGGAAGAGCTGGGGGAAGCTATTCAGAACCTGTGCTTTTGCACAGCTATTGTGGAGGACCATGTTTCCACTCAAGAACCAGTTTTACACCAAACCTACCTGTAAACAGGTCACATTGACCTTCCCCCATTTTAGAGCTGGCTGCTGTATACAGGGACATTCAACACCCAGTCTGGCTGGCAACCAGATGATTTTGGACAACTGACCCTTACTAGCTTGCTCTGGGTGCAATCTGAAGTCTACCTGGAAGGGGGTTATAAGGCACCTTGGAAAGGCACTGGACATCAGAACAAGGATCAGCTACATCAAATGACTTAAATCAACACCTAAAAGGGTAGGAAGAGAGGCGAAAAACAGTGTAAGTTTCAATTAAGGCTTTTAGAAGATCATAATAAAAAAGTAAAACCAAAGAAGTTTGATCCAGACTTTTATCTACATTTTTATTACAGTGAGATGAACAAAAGAGGCAAATTGAGGACAATGTAACGAACACTGCCTTCTAACACTCTTAGACATTTCACACGTGCTTTTGAAAACTGCTTTCCCTTGACTTTTAAATGCCTCTCGGACATGAATTCTAATTACAACAGATGTAGGAATTCGCCAAGGCTCCTCTGAGAAAGAGTGTCCTTTCAGAAGCATGTTGGTATGAATTCATCAGAGTGCTTGAAAATGGTCTTGTTCTGTAAACAAATACTGAATAGTTTTGCTATCACTTTCCTTTCTAGAACTTTCAAAACAGATTTTAATTGTTGTTATAAAATGAATTCATCTGCTTAACTAGACTAGAACTCAACACTGTTTCTCCTACAGCATATTTTCCTTTCCAGAATAACTAAATTAATTCTTAGTTATCGAAATAAATCTTGCAGGACAAATCTGCATGTAATATTTTAAATAAGAAATCTATGAGTTTGTAAAAGCCCTTTTAAAGTCCATTTAAGTCTTATCTTTTATATATGGCTTAAAGACAACAAAGAATAGACTGCAAGAACAGGAGGTCATCATCAAAGTCTAAAGTAACTAAGAACTAGTTTATTTACTGCCAGATTTAAGAAGCTACCCTTTTCCCTAAGAATTGCTCCACTACTTCTAAAAAAAAGTAATTTTTTTTACCAGTTCTTAAACCATTGTTGGCACTGAGATGCTTTGCCTGTGAGTTATAGAGACAGTCTCTGTGAAATACTTTCATTAATACACTAAAGTCAATGGCATCACAGAAACTGTAAAGAAAAAGACAAAAGCTCAGCCCTGCTATTTCAGCCTAAGTTTGAAACTCATGCAATAGGACTAAATTTGCCTTGCACTTCCGTCTGTCCTTGGTTCCTTGCACAAACACAGTGAACAGATTTACTTCATGCACACCTTGAAACCTCTCCCTCATTCAAGTGTAATCAGCTGACTTCAAGCATTTGTTGTGAAATTAAAAAGGTGGGTTTTTTTTAAGTTTTAATTTTATTTTTAGGAATACTACAGTCAATTTATGTTCACTGTACTCCACTGCAGAGAACCCATTAAGTTGAAATCTTTCACACCTCATTCAAGTGCCTTCCTTATATTTTTAAATGATCTGCAAATACCACACATCAATATCCACCTCTGTTATGTGCATTAAATAAAAATACCCTTGATAAAGACTATGTCTGGGCTAGCTACTTTCTATTCTATATAAATACAAGACAGATCTAACAGTTTGCATTCAGCACTGAACATAACAAAGCAAACAGGCTAATAATTTGAATTTTTCCTCCCTAAATAGTAGCAAAGACACTGAAGTTCTTTTGAAGAAAGGGTATAATTAAATATTGTTTGAGGTATTTTAACAAAATATATTTTCTCACTGGCATACATCCTAAAAAAAATATCCCTAGTTTAAACAATCTGGTGCAGTAAAAGAGAACAGACAATACTAGAAGCATTCCTGTGTCCAGTGTGACTTAATTTTCACAGCATGATTTAACACTTGGTATTTATAACTAGAAATTAAAATTTGCATTTCTATAGTATCTTCCACCAGAGAATATGAAGGGACTTCACAACCTCATGATAACCTCCTCCCTCCAGAGGCACTCAGACCAGTAAACTGCAGCAGAAACAAAAGTACAGTGAGATTTCTGCAACTTGCCCAGGGTCAAATAGGAAGATAACAGCAAAACAAGACTGATATTCTTTCTCCAGTGTTCAGCTCACAGATGTCCATTCTTTCTGTATTGATCACACTTTGTAACATTACCTTTTTGTGTGCAGCATGTTTCCAGTAGCTCAAAACAACACACAGTCTAGTAAACTAAGGTACATAGTACAAAAGAAAATGGACCTACTTATTAGTTTGAGATATGATCTCTTACTAACATATTTAAAACAATTTCCAAGTTAGCCTTTATCATCAAATGGAAATTTTATTTATATTTTCAGCATGAAATATTAAGAAACATTAAAATACAATGCTGTGCTGACATACATGTTTCTCTGCAAGACTGATCAATTCTGTCTTGTATATTCTGATTTTAAATAGATACAATTTTAAACTTTTTCTGTACTCTGCTGTTCATGATAATTAACTCATTAAAAGCAGTATTTATAACACTGATTACAGGCTGTACATAACTAGGGAGTCATGACATACAACAGAAGACAACAATTACTCGGTTTTGGATTATCAAGTGCTAAATTATATACACATTCCTTCAAAATTCAAAAGCTAATTTCCGTGGAGTCATGAATTCCTTCACAATTTCATCGGTGACCTGTTTCCTTCTTTCTTGATGAGCTGCTACCAAGGGCTGCATTGTTTCAATAAGTACCTTCTTCAGCTCCCCCGTGAGCAATTCCCCACTGGTATATGCCTGTCAAGAAAGTGTTGGTGGCTAAACACGGTGCTATTCACAAAAAGACTCAGTGACCACTATTTCTTTGAAAGCCTGGCAAATACAGATTTGGATGTCTTAAAAATAAGTGCATGCCTTAGAAGATTTACGTGGTATCACTCTGAAGATGCAAAATTGCTTGTTGCCTTTTAAAAGATTAAGGCAGCTGGGCAATTTCATATGTTATTATATGGACTGAATAAGCTACTTTCACAAGTTTAACTCGGAAATCCTGTAATTACTTGCAGGAAACTACATATTTTCCTCCCCAGAATCCCAGTTCAAATAAACAGTCACTCTAAGCTGTTTTTTTGCGATAAGACGGACAAATTCTCATATTTTTCTCTCATTGCATTTGGGTAAGAGATTAGATGTGGCTGAAATATCCTTTTCATAGCAAAGACACTCTGAATCTCTGTTCACACATAGTCATATTCACAGCTGGTAATTCATTCCATTGCTCTGATACTGAAATGCTTTAGCTAGAAGCACAGGCTAACAGCTGACTGGTTCAGCCATGCTTAGAAACTACGGCTGGGGCAGTTCAACTATGATTCGAAATGACAATAAACATGATAATCTTACCTACCCATGTGATCAAGCCATTTGTTACACCTATTCAAAGTGTAACTGCTGCTCATGCTCACTCAGCAACAGTAAAGGATGTTAACAAGAATTAAGTGAACTGCAATTTCAGTGATGTATTTTTGGGGCATGGTTTTTACTTTTTGTTTGTTCTAAAAACACTAACATTGCTTTCTGTGCAGGCTTTCTCTGCTGCCACTGCTAATTAGCTCCACTAATGCTACTATAATCAGTGAGTTCATGTTTTCTAATCAGGTTCTGAGGCACCTCAGTGAGCTGCAAGCTGTGGTCCAGGCTTTGTGCTTTGCAGCAGAGTTAGGCTGATACTGTTGCAGTTGTTGGAGACTAATAAAAAGAAGCTTATTAAGTCAAATGTACTCCCGATTTTCAAAAGGCATTTACAACGGTCTGCAATGGGAATTGGTAGCTGTCCAGCCTTGCTCTTGTGTGAGAAAGAGTAAGGGGCTGGAGAAGAATGTGCAGTTCTTGACTTTCTTGCAGCTGTTCCCAGCAGGAGAAAGCCGATACACCAACGTGACATGGGTGTAATCTACTGCAGCTACTGCCTTCCAGAGAACACACATCACCTAGGATTGGTGATGAAGTGAAGAGAAATGTCCTGCTACCGACCCTGAAGACAGAAGTCTGCCAGATAGGTTTAAGGAAAATGCAATTTATATGAAACAGTTTTTTCTTGGGATCAATGAATTCCTCAGACCTATTACATCTCTCATGATGATAAGAAAAACCAATAAACCAGCAAGCTTTAGACATGAGCTTTTGTAGTTTTGCGCAGTGTTTAGGTACCTGGCAATAAGGAACAGGCAGAGTGTATTATACAATTAAAACAACATAAGTTGGCCTCATTTGAAAAGCTGGGAATATACTGTCCTATACAGTGTTGGAGATGCTTATGAAAATACTAGGGATTATTTTTTACAAAGAGACAGATTGGCCTGTGAGAAAGAACACTGCAAACAAACAAATACTAATACTGAAGCTTGCACGGGATGAATAGAGCAAGAATAACACCAAAACTACCTTCCTGAAGAAGGCTCACAGGAGGACTCAGTCACAACTTCGTTGAGGGCTGAGTTACAGCTTTATCCTCACAGCAGGGAATGAACAATATCACCTTCAATTTGGCTACTTACCTGCTTCAGTTGTTCGAGCCTGTCATCATCCTCCAGGAAGAAAGTCAGGTACATAAAAGACACATCAACGTCACAGTTACCGCCGTACTTCCTGTGCTCTTCAATTGTATCTCTGCCTCCCGAGAAGGCATGCTTGTTGATCTGAAACAATATAATGATGCTATGGTATAGCTTCTACTAAATTCTGGATTACTTTATTGGAAACAGAGGTGAATCACGATCCTCCAAATTCTAAATTAAGGACTAGTTGAAGGGTGAGCGGGACAAATTAATGCAGAGCCTCAGGACTGAAACAAGGAGGTCATCAGAACCCAGCAGGTTCTGATGGGAAAAACAGCTATAACATACACCTCAGACTAAATAATCAGAACAAAAATGAAGTGAAAACTAAAAACAATCTATCCAAGATTCAGTCAGAAAAGTTTCAAGTCCCTTCTGCCGAAGCTGTTGTCTGTTGGACAGAATTTGTGCTTACAGGAAATGTACTTCATATAAGAAAAAATAAGATATTTACCTCATGAAGAAATTAATTTTGAAAGTATGTAGAAGGTATGGAAAATTCTGAAGAAATTCTAGAGAGAAACCTAATCTCCTCTTTTGAGGGTAAAAAGGAAAATGAGAAATCAAAGGCAGAGTACAAAACTCTGTCTAGAATGCCTAAAATCAGACCAATGCCCAGTTGTTCAGTCTAAAATTGGAGTTCTTGCTGACATTTTCCCTCTCTTCTTAAGCACAATTTCCTATAGGCAGATGAACTGCACTGGTGAACAGATGTACTTGCTAATCCCATTCCCAGTAAATTCTGAAGCCACCAGCCTACTTTAAACATTTATATGTATGTAGAATTCTCCGAGGATAATAATCTTCCTACATATTTGAAGAAAATAAATTGCTAAGAGGAGAAAAAAAGTATTTCTTGAACATATGCTGAGCTTTCATTTGGCTCTTGTATCTTTCGAGATACCGTAATCAACCTGCCAAGAGACACATTTGCATATGAAGTAGATTTTGTTTTTAGTTCTGGTATGTAGGAGCTGCTACATATGTACAATTTAAGAACATTCCTACTATCTGTATGACTGTCTAGTAATTTTTTGCACTTTTTTGAATCTCTCTAACCATCATGTTACAGATGATGTCTTGTAGCAATGAATTACAATCAAAAATGATGCACTGATGAATATTTTAAGAAAGTGAACTGCCATCTGCCACATTACATCTATTCTTATGTTGTAGGACAGCCTGAATAGCTGCCTCAGCATCTGTAAAACTAAGTTTTTACATACTGTTCTGAATTGACCTCTCTTTAATAGATTTTCTAAATCTGTGTGAAATTTTTTCAATGTCCCTCATCTCTACAGTTTTTTCTCTTCCTAAAATGAGAGTGATTAACTACAATATACCAGGTGAAGGCGCATTGTTGTTTTATACAAAATGTTTCCTGTATTAATCTCAAGTTCATTTTTTTTCACATATTCCAGTACCTACTCATTGACTGAGGGTTTCAATGACTTATCTACTGTGATGTACTGATGTTTCCCCTGAATTTCCCTGAATGTGTCCACAGATGTAGAATCCAAATAGCACTTTCTAGAAAAACAAACAAGTAATTGAGCTCTAATTTGCTGATAGATGGAATAAGAATAGTTTATTAAAATGTTGTCATTCATCTCCTTGGATTACCCAAAAGCTTCTCAGCCTTTCCCAATCCATACGAATTTTTCATCTTATATTACCTGTGAGTTCTGAACCTCATTACTTAGCAATGTACCAGTAACCTGAAAAATGCTGCAAGCAGTATTTTTTTTTTTTGTACAGCAGTACCACTCTCTTTTTAACCTTCATCCATGACCAGAAGTCACCTTTCCTACTCTATTTGGTGTTTCACTGAAGCTCTGTTTCCATAAAAACCTGTTTCTCATGGGCTACAGAAGCTGAAATAAAGCCTCAGTTTGTCCTTCATTACCCAACAGTTTACATTATGTTGAAGATTTTTGTTTATACCTTTTATATTCTAAGTAGCTAGAATTATTTTTTATTTTTCCAAGTAGTTTAAAGACAGCAGAATTAGGACTTATGAACTGGACATGAAGACTTTTGGATCTCTTTGCAAATTACAAGCTACTTGCCAGGGAAAAAAAACATGGAAGAACATTATCACTATTACTCTTAACCATGTATTCTATATTCTAAAATGACAGCATTTTTTTTTAAAGCAACTTTGTAACTGTGCAAATAAACTGGCATTATTATAATCCAAACACAGGAAGAACTACAATTCCTCAAAACAATACTGTTTAATATGATTAAACAGAGAATGAATCATTATGAGATGGCTGCAGAAGAACCTGATCTATGTATGGGGGTGTCAACCGTAACAGAATTAATTCAAGCCTCCCCAGCAGAAACAACATATACAGCTTTTCTTCTTGTTTTCACAGTTATTTTGTGTCTGGGTATCATTGCCTGTGGATCCTTTCCCAAAGACTGATTTTCCTTTTCTTTAAATACCACAACACAGATGAATCTTTTACAAACTAAATCATTTGATGCCAGGTAAGACAGATCTTCCTTTGAACTTGAAAAGGCACTAGGAATACACTCAAATAGGAGAAAATACGCCTTCTAAAACTTAGGTGAAATTCAACATACTATTTATTTATGAATTGGCAGAAGTATATTCCCGAGCAGCAGGAAAGGTCTGACCTGTGTTGTAACTGACACTGTGCAAGTTTGATGCTCCCAGCATGGAGAGGAAATCAAGAGGAAGAGATAGCTTTTAGGTTTACATCATGGCCTGTCAAATTTCAAAACAATGGCAACAATAATATTTATATTAAAAGCATGAGCCTCCACAGCTCTTATTCTTACACCACTGCTCTGCAGGTATCAGAAAAACAAAGATAATCTTTATACTGTCACACTATCTGACAAGGCAAAAGATCATATTTGATAGTCTAGCTAAGTTTGCATAACTCAGCCAGTTCCTGAAGATGCTTTGCCATGAGCTACATGGGCAAAAGGATTCAGGTGTGTCCAAAGAAAACAGTAAAAGACTGTCATTGTAATGCTGAGGAATGCTGCAGGTAGTGTCAGATAACTGGTGAGGGTATCAAGGGAGTGTTAGGTAGAGAGAGCATTGTCTCTAGGAGCTGTGGGCCAACCTCTGCAGTGCTTTTTTTGGATGAAGCAGGAGACTATTTATACAGTACCTAGACACATGGTTTAGTGGTGGACTTGGCAGTGCTATGTTTACAGTTGAACTCTATGATCTTAAGGGCCTTTTCCAACCTAAATGATTCTATGACCACCACTCCTTTTTGTTACAAAGATTCGTGCTATCAGGTTTACCAAGTCCTTACCTTTGTCTTGATTTGTTTGGGTGTATCAGTGAGGAAGATGGAGGAGTTTGGGTCACTAGCACTCATTTTGGTTTGTGCTCCTTGTAAGGCTGGGAAGAAGACTGAGTGGAGTAAGGCTGGTTTAGGCAGTCCAATTCGAGGTGCTACATCCCGGGTCATTCTAAAATAAGGATCCTAAAACAGCCAAAAAACAGAATACAGTAGAAAAATACGCTTTGAAAACTGGTTAGTGTTGACTTGTTCATGCCTTAAGAGGTAATGACAAAACCACAAAAACGGATAAATGAAATGTTTCTGAACCTGCTTCCAATCCAGTTCATTCAGAGGAACAATAAACAAGATCCCTCTTTTTCATAGTTTTGCTGTACACTCTGATTCTCTCAAGTAAGAGACATGTTTTCAAAGTTTTATGTCACTTTAAATAGTTGCGGAAACTATGCTTAGTATGCCTGAACATGGATGCAGACTAAGATGCAAGTTTCCTCCCAAAGCATCTTAATAACCAGAAGAGAATCTGAACTAAATCAGTGATCAAGCTGGCTGTGCTGTGCTGGTGAGGTGACTTAAACCAACTGTGATATTACTACATAATATTGTGGCTGATTATTATAATTACATCATCTTTCAGTGACTGTCCCTGTGACTAAAATAGCTGAAGAGTCAGCCAGTGCAGGATTTGATTCCTAGAAACAGTACTTATTTAAAGTAAAGACCTTATTACTGTTATTTGTATCTGATGTTTTTACAGCTCTCTATATAGATCTGAATTGTTAAGATTCTGCAATCTTTCCGGCAAACTATACCAATGCATCCTTAGTCTTACTGAGAGAAGGTCTGTCCCCATGGTATCTCTTATGCTACAAGTTAAACTCATTCCACTGTGTCCTAGTTACCATGGAGGTGGCCAAAAGTTTCCTCCTAACCCCCATGTCAGTAAGCTTTTGCATAAATATTACTGTCCTTGCTTTCATGGATGTCAGCTGAGTGTGAACTGAGCTGAGATCAAGAGAGATGCAAGACTGGCAAAAGGAGAAATGCATGCATACATAATTGCTGGGTTAAGCCTTTGTCTTTTCATCTTTTACATCTTCCAGTTTCTACCCCAGAAAAGTGCTTGCAGGAATGTTTTACAGATGCTTTGAGACACCACCATGAAGCTTGAATGGTACATTACGAACTCAAATCCATGAAAACCAAATCAAGTAGTATGATTATCTTACCTGATCGATAGCACATGGGATAAGACACTGAATGTTCTCCTTGCCATTGAAGATCTGTGGAAATGATGAACTGAAGGATGGAGCAGCTTGAATAGCAGGAAAGCTGATCTTACCTAGAAAAACAACATGTTTGGAACAGTCAATCAGCCAACATAAGCAGTGATAAATAGAACTTTTTTAAATATGTAAAATGCACAAGAGAACCATTCAGATGCTCAGCTGAAGACCAAGATCTATCTTTATCATCCAATGTTGCCTTAAACGAGAAAACTTTTTCCTCTTTACCTTCTGTGATGTCAACAAACCTTCAACTGACATAGAAACTAATTACTAAAGGCAAGATGTGACCACAAAGATTTCAGAAACAGTTCATCACTGCATACTCTCTTCATCACTGAACTATCTACCCTTTCCAGAAACACAACTGATCATGTCATCACTCTGACCTGCTCTTTTTATCCCTATTTGTGAGAATGGTTACAGAGTCACTTATCAGGCAGACCTGCCTCTAAGATCTTAGAACTGTCCCTATATTCATGTTGTACACAGGAAGCATCACAGTTGCATTTATAACTTTCTTTTTTATACAGTGCTTAAACACAGGATGACCGACATCCTTCCCTGAACAAAATCCTGTCAGAACAGAGAGCAAATAGCAGACTTTTCAAACATGCAATGAAGTCATTACCCCAATACCAACTTTTACTAGAGCACTGTTAAAACAAGTAGAAATCTGTTCTTTGGTTACAGTGAAGACTGAACAGCTGTCACTGGCCCAACTACTGGGCAAAAGTGATGTTAATGCTCAGGAACACCAAGGTTTTCATGACATCTTTACACAGAATCTCTCTTTTTTGGCCAGTGTGACAGAAACCTGTAATTGCAGTGAAGTAAACAGAAGACAATAGTTACCCAGCACCTTGATAATTACGCTTTTCAGAGCTCCCTTTTTCTCCATCTATGTATATGCCTATGGGTATTAATGAATCTTTTTCTGAAAGTCTGGCATAGAAATTTGTGAGAGACATAGCTGACTATAGCTGAAATCACTGTAACAAAAGAATAAAACCCAAAAAGTAGCTCTCTATTTTGAACCCTTCGACATCCGTGTTTTGTACTTTGCTGTTAGTAAGGACAAAAAGGCAAATGTCATACTGGAAATTTCAATGTAAAGTTTTTCTATTCTGAAAGAACAACAATAACATCCCAGAATCAGAATCAGCCTAGAACACAATCTTCTTGCTTTTTCCTCCCGTTTCATGAGTGGAAGTACTGATTTCTTTAAACTATTACTTAAAATAGCTCCATCAAAAGTGAAAGTAAGCATTGCTTCTCATAACTCATATGCTTTCCTACCAATGCAATCGCTGTCTGTAAAGCCAAAGATTCCTTTCACTTGGTTAAATGTAACATGCTTCTGAACTTTGACAATGTTTTTGTAGAATCCAGGACTTGCCCTATGAGAAAAAAAAAAAGTCGAAAAGCAAAATGAGAAGAGCAGAAAAGTCTATGTAGAAACTTACACTACAAAAGCTGAGAATGTCAAAAAATGTGCAGGATTTAATCTCAGTTTCAGACTTTTTGTGGCCCATTAAGATAATTAGAGAATTATTTACAAACAGGAATTTTATGCCTTGAAAGTTTATTATTCCCTTCCCCCAACATTTACTGCAAATATATTTTTTCACGAGTAACTGTCTAAACCCAGAAATATTTTGATTTAGAAATGGTGCCAAAATGCTTCATGGAGCCTGAAGTTTATTTATCCTTACGCTTCTCTGTGAACTCAGGAAACTTAAAAGATCATGTCTTCTGTGTGGCTTGGCATCCCCAATGGTTATCCCATACACGACACTGCTTTTGTCTGAAGGAACAGTAGCTCAAATCCTCCAGATTCTAATTTTCTAGAGCATGATTTCCCTGGTTGGACTTCCTCTGTCACTAAACACAGCAGCAGCACTTCCAAATCAAAAGTATCTCAGCAACTTCTTCCTTTTTAACTTCTGCTGAGGAGCTGAAGTAAAAGAAACACAGTCCTGACCTGTTCTCCTTCAGCCACAGGATCTGTGTTAATGTGACTTTGCTAAGGCAGAAAGTCAGGGGAGTGAAAAAAGGCAAACCCACTTTGTAGGCTCCACATTCTGGTACTGTACATTACACAGTTTGTCTCTAAAATACCTATTCTCTCATAAAAGGTTTTAAGTAAGACCATCACCCCACAGGGAAGAACAAAGCCCACAGATTCAGTTCTGAACTCTGCCACAAAACTTCTTCCTTCTGGCAGCTTCAATAACAGTTTCTTTTCCTTAAATCTCCTTTAAACTTTACTGAACAACCTTTCATGCTGTATTATTAAAATAGTTGACCACAAGTTGCTGCAATGCCTTCTGTTAATGTGGATAAAGTGTAAATGCAGCTGAAAGATTATGATACCATCTTAAAAAAAAAAATCAATCTGGAAGTTTCTTGGTGGTTTAGGTATTTTTACACTTTAAATAGTTTAATATATTTTTCATAATTTAAGCACTGCACACACAAGTGTTTGTTCGCGTTACACAGGAGAATGACAATAGCACATATAAAATGTTACAACAGCAGAAAAAATAGCATGTTTCTATTTTAAGTGTTATAAAACTTGTCTTGACGTTTTCAAATTTAGATACATTTATTAAAACATTGCTGGCTGTCAGAGTTGGAGAGAAAATCCAGACACTTTTTTTTTTCATCACAACACCCTAAAGATATTTATACTTACCCTAAATAGTCTAAATCTGAAAATATAAATGTTTTATTGATGTCAAAACCACATGCAATGATGTCTTTTGCATTTTCTTTAGCATACTCATATGCCTTCTCAACTGTCATGTCCTTCCAAAGGTACTTCTCATCATCAGTTAACTGTATAACTAAGGGAACATCAAATACTTCTTGGAGCCACCTAATAGAAACAGAAAGATTTTATCTCAAAATAAGTTAATATGAGGATGTAGGCCATGCAGTTAAAATATTTTTTATATATTTAAACAAAAATATATGAAGAAGTCTGCTTCTCTTTCCTTTGTATGCACATGTAGTTATGTGAACAGCTAAAACATTTTACATATTATATATTAAGTTATACATTTTATACAGATCATAATGACAACTTACCGAGAAAAAAGATTCACACTTGGTGTTTCCTGTACATATGATAGCAGGCAACAGTTGCAATGGAACCAGAATTCAAAGAGGGTTTGGCTTTTTGAGCCCAATGCCTCTGTGTCCTGCTGCTGCAGACACCACATTACAGAGTAATGTTACTGAGTCTCATCACAAACTCATTTTTAAGAACCAAAATTCTAAGCAGTGCCACAAGGATAAGGGAGCAAGGAAGAGGGCTGTATGGTGATGCAGGGATTATTACCATTTTAGTGAAAAGGTAAGACTGAATTAAGTTGATTAATATTCACCTCACATACTCAGAACTCCTTGTAATGCATCATTTTGGAAGTTTCCTAAACCATGTTCAATGTTTCCTTTGAAAAAAATGCTTTGATTCATACAAATGGTAGAAATGGCTTACTTTGTGAACATAAATGGGATAAGATGACCAACATGCATTGCCTGAGAGGATGGCCCTCTGCCTGTATAAAGGTAAAAGGACTTCTTATTTTCATAAGCATCAAGTACTTGGTCCATATCTCTAAAGAAAAAACAAAGAAAACATGATACAATTTCTTAGGAAGAAACATCCACAGTAAAAAGCTTCAACTCAAAATTTGAGTGCTTTTAAAGCCAAATGTATTTATAAATAAAAGATAGTATGTTAAGTGTCCTAGAAATAAAAGTTTGAGTTTGCTCATTTTTAATTTCAGAAAAGCATTGCCTCCTGCAGCCCTCATGGAAAAAGAAAAACCCTCAAAGAAAAATTAAATTAAAAAATGAAACTTAATATTGAAATTAAAACGAAAATTGTGCAACTTTAAAAATTACTTAATTGGATATTAATCTCTAAGGCCTAGTAAAACAGCTAGGAATCATTTCCCAAGTAGGTTTTAACAACCAGCTTGGCTGACCTCTGGTGGAGGCTGTGCCCCAAATCATGCTCATGCACTGAAATGTGCTACTTGCCACTGGCCAAAAGCTCCTGCATGTTAACAATTAAACAGAGGAGATCACTGGCAGGCTGGTGCTTAAGATCATTCCCAGACCCTTTTCTATGCCACAATGCAATGCACAGGTCCACAGGCCATGTGCTGAAATCAGCAGTGGCACCACATGAGCCCTGGAGTTCTCTGCCAGGCCACTCCCTCTGGCTGCTAACATAGAGTTAAAATGGACCTGCACAAAGCAAACACTGTGTGCAGGTTTCTTCAGTTTGGGATTAGTGAGGACATATCAGAAACTGATGCAGCCAAGAGTTTCAAACGCTGCCAGGGGAAACCTGCAGTACTTGCTAATTTCAAATGGTATAGTTGGTTTGCCTTGGTATAAAACAACACTGTCCTTTGCTAGTCATAGGTTTCTCCCAATAATGTTCACATTATCGTGAAAAGATCCTACCTAATAGGATCTTTTTGAATTTTAATACAAGAACTCACCTGTGAGAAAAAAAGATTCCTCTACGTAGAAAGTGATGAGGTTTTTGCCCTGTAGCTCTTTCTATTCGATTGATCAGATCTGTGTCAATTTTACTGCTGCCAAACCGAACTATAATCATAAAATGCAAAAAAAAGAATGAAAATAAAATAAGCACAGCATACCTATTCAACATTAGAACTATTCAACATTGCACTAATAATTACTGGAAACGCTGAAGTATTCAAGAGAACAAAACAGAGACTCTGGACAAAAGATCAATCTTATATATACAAACTACTCTCAGATCCATCTATTCCCACTACCTTATTAAAGAGAGACTATACTGGCAAATTCTGAGGTTATAAGATACATTCCACATGGGAGAAGCACTTTTGGTCTCTCCTAGCTGTAACAGGAGAGAATCATTCCACAGGAACGTATTGCTGACACTTGTCAAATTTCAAATATCCTGACAGTTTCCTAGGGAAACTACAAAAAAAAGAAATTGATCTTAAACCATTCATTATGCAGCTAGTAAACTATGACTTGCATGACTATTGTACTTCTGCCTTATGGAAAACACAACAATCACTTTGAGTGCCCTGCACTGAATTAGGTTTACTTTGAATTCCCTCCTTATGCAAGTTCCTGCTTCTAAATTTTCCATTTTTTTTTTTTAAGTCAAAAGCCAGTACCATTAAGTCTTCCTGCAGAATATCACATCTGACCAAAATGTCCTTCCAAAGACTCCAACTTTCTACCAGAGTAGGTAGGCTTCCAACATTATATACTAGCACACAATAACCATCCTTAGCTGGACAGTGGAACAGTTTACACGACTGGACCATGAAGAGAGTGGTTATAGATAGAGGCAGAGCTCTCTACTTGTGCTGGTTACCCAATGTACTGCTTTCTGCAAATAAAATTCACCTGCATGGGCAGCAAGGAATATTAAGCACTCCGACGGAATTTGAAAAGCCAAATATTCAGACGCTCTGGGCTTATTATACTAGACTCAACTAATTCCTTCCCCTGAAAAGGGAAAGGAAAGAGGTCTTCCATCCCTTTACAGCACAGGTTCTCAAAGCACAGCATGGAGACTATTTCCAATCCATGTGGGCTTTTACACATCTCAAAAAAGACTGTTTCAAATTACAGCCATCCTAATTATTGAGACTGCAGTGCTCCCAAGGGATCTATGAAGGACAGGACAGAAGAGTCAGACCAATATGTACTCTGGACCAAGAGGATACTGAGAACCACTGAGTACAGGGAGGCCTTTTCCTACGCTCTGGCTGAAAATGGGGATGTGTGTTTTTTATGTGAACTGTTTTTCATTTTGATATATAAACTATTCACTGAATGACCTTTCACAAACAAAAATCAGGAACCACAAGCAGGAACACCTTTCACTAGATCAGGTTGTGCAAAGCCCCATCCAGCTTGGGCTTCAACACTTCCAGGGATGGGGCTTCCAGCTTCTCTGGGCAACCTGTGCCAGTGCCTTACCCAACAGTAATGGATTTCTTCCCAATATCTAATATTTTTCAGTTTGAAACCATTCCCCTTTGTCCTGTCCGTCCATGCACTTGTGAAAATCCATCTCCATATCTCTCTTGTAGCCCCTTTCAGTACTGGAAGGGGCTATAAGGTCTCCTCAGAGCCTTCTCAATTTGTTCTTTACCCAAACTGTATTTGTGCTTGGGATTGCCCTGACTCAAGTGCAAGGGCCTTGCACTTAACTGTGTTGAACCTCATAAGGTTCATATGAGCCCACTTCTCAAGCTTGCCCAGATTACTCTGGATGGTATCCCAACCCTCAGGTGTGTCAACCACCCCAATCAGCATGGCATCTGCACCATTATGCAATGGGAAACAGGTTCCTGCTTACCACTTTTCATTCATTCCACGTGAATCAGGCAGTATATCATAAAAGGGAAGCACTTTGCTCATCCACAGAGCCATTAAAGTAAATGTCACTAAAACCCATAAATGCCAGTACACATTTCAGCAAAGACCGATTTAATCCATATCTTTTCTGAGTGTTATCACATCTGCTTGTCCTAAGCAAGCCTTAATTACTGAATGAAATTCTTCCTATCAAATAAAATGCATTACAAAATGGGAAAATAATTATAATCTGGATGAAGTCTAAAAAGAGACCAAATGAGCATAAAAATGTTTGATTCAGCACAACAATCATAACTGGTAAGAGGTTAATCTTGCAGAAACATAAACCAAGAAAATACCACAGATTAACTGGGACTAGCCATCCTAGAAATTTTTGTGTGCTGTCACAGAGAGTGATTAAAAGCTCTCTGATATACAGAACACTTCACTGGAGATGCCTAAATATCTTTATTAAACATTCCCAGACTGCACAACTCCCTTTTCTTCACCCATATTCATCTTTCCTGTTGAAAAAACCAGATAATTTTCCCCTAACTTTTTCCTTCTACTTGAATGTTCAGAACATTTTAGGCTCTCTATTCACAAGGGATCTGCCTTCCTAAACAGCTTCTGACAAGGACAGTCTCAGCTCCTTAACAAGCTTTTAAAAAATGTTTCATCTTTGGTGTTCTAGCTTTTACCAAAAGACAGCTTTCAACTCACTGTACATAAGAAGTCCTGAGAACTGCCATTTTCAAAAGCATATTTGCATTTGCTGAAAATTCATTGTGTACTTTTCCTCTTTGCCACTGGCATGTTATATTTGCATACAGAAAATGAACACCCTACTATTTACTACAGTAACTTTACTGACCAGGACCATTTGGACAACACTCTCAGGCACATGGTGTGACTCTTGGGGATGGTCCTGTGCAGGGCCAGGAGTTGGGCTCGATGATTCCTGTGAGTTCCTTCCAACTTGGCATATTCTATGATTCTGTGAAAATTGATTAAGTCTGGACTAGATAAGCAGACAGGAAGGTGAACTGAAAACTGGCCGAACTGCCAAGTTCAAAGGGTTGTGACCAGCAGCAAAAAGCCCAGCTGGAGCAGAGAGTACAGCCTCAGCAAGTTCCCAGATGAAACACTCCTGGGTGGAGTGGGTGAGTCAACAGATGGCTGTGGTGTTATTCAGAGGGATCTCTACAGGCTGGAGAAATGGGCTGACAAGAATCTCAGAAAATTCAACATAAGGGAGTGTGAAGTCCTGAATTTGGGGAGGAATAACTCTGTACACTGGTACAGGCAGGGGGTGAACTGGCAGGAAAGCAGAAGGACCTTGGGGTCTCAGGGTCCTGACAGACAAGGAATTGAATATAAGTGAGTGTACTTGTGTGGGATTGGATAGTCAAAGGTCTTATGGGCTGCATCAGGAGCAGTGCTGCCACTATGTCAAGGGAGGGGATCCTTTCCCTTTATTATGCACAGAGGAGGATTGGGTCAAGTTCTGGGCTCCAGCATAAGAAGGACATGGACATACTAAAGTGAATCCAGCAAAGGATGAAAGGCTTAGAGCACCTGTTGGATGAGGAGAGGATGAGAGAGCTGGGATTGCTGAGCTTGAGGACAAGAAGGCTTAGGTGAGATCTTATCAATGTCTATAAATATGTGATTAGAGGGAGTGGGGGAGAAGTAAAAAAGACAGCATCAGACTTTTCTCAACTGATGCCCACTGAAAGGACAAGAAGCAAAGGGCACAACTTGGAAAAAAGAGGAAATTCCATAAAAAATACGCAAAAACCCCTCATACTGTGCACCTGGTCAAATACTGGAATGTGCTGCCCAACAAGGTCATGAGATCTCCATCCCTGGAGATAAAATTGTCCTACTGGACAAGGTCCTGAGCAACCTACTCTAGTTGACTGTGCTTTGAAGAAGGGGCTGACTAAATGATCTGCAAAAACGCCCAATAACTTCAACTATTTGGTATCACTTGCAATATTCAGCTTACTGAATTACCAGCATGGTTAGCATACAAAGCTCTTTTTCACTCATCCCTCTGCTCTTTGCTCATGTTCAAAAAAAGAAAAAAATTTCCAGGCGTGTTCCTGCCTAGTAGTTAGCTAACTTCCCAGAATATCTTCAGGCTGTTTTGTTGTGTTATCATACATTTAACTGCACATCTAGGACAACGATTTGAGGAGATCTTACTCAATTAAAACAGTGCTTTTAGCACTTTCTCTTCTTCTCTGATTAAACACAAGTACACTGGTAACTTTCTCTGGTACCACTAGTAAATAAAAAGATCGTAGGTGGCACAAAAATTTCCTTTATGGTAGGAGCTAGAAGATGTCAACTTCTTGGACAAGACTTTTTATTATTATTTTTAAAACTGGGAAGGAAAAAGAGGAACTTGATTAATAACAAGCAGCAACTGCTTCACTTTGTGAAGCGGCCAGGCTAGCATTCTTTTCTAAAAAACTTCCAACACATCACTTAAAACAAGTGAAATGACTCATCCACTGAAATCCTCAAACAGGCAAAAAATAGGTAAAAACCCTTTAGGCTAAACCACCAGTCTGGAGAATATCAAAAGACATACACACACATACACAGTTAAAACAGGCATGAACTGATATACAGTGAAGTCATGTTAGCCATTCTCAGCAAGACTGTGAGATTGTGCCAATGCAAGTATTCTACTCTTCCTCCTATTCTAAAAGATTCAGAAAGAAAACAAAAAACCCTCTCCGTAACTCCTACCCATGTAGCAGAATAATGAGAGATGTTGTCCACTTCTAGATTCTAATAATTATATTCTTTCCTTCTCTCCCACCGACCTATATTTTTCTTTGCATACTTCTGCCTTTCCAGCTTTTTCTTTCTCCTGTTACCCTCTGCAGACTAAGTCAATATGCACATACATTTGATAAGATCTTACAATAACATCAGTTAAAGGAATGCTGACACAAGCAACTGCGCTCCCAAAGCAAATATATGGTTACTGCCATGCAAGGGTGTATGCTCTGTTGTTAGAAATAAGCTACTAAGCAGATCTCAGCAATGTACAACTGAGGTACAAAATATGAATTGAAGATTGACAATAATGAAAAAAAAAAAAGGAAAATAGAAAAAGTAATGAATAGTTCTCTCACTTTTTTCTATGCTAGGCTCAAACAAGCTGTTAAAATAGCATACTGTAAAACCAGTAAGAAAATTAACTAAACATCTGTTTCTTAAATTACAAAACTCTGCAAGTTTTGTAACACTTGTCTAAAACATATTCCATTACGCTGCATGTTTTTGAATGAGCTGCAACTCCTCCACTCCAGCCAGCCCTTGGCTGATTGCTAGTGTGTCTTCTGAAGAAGTCATTATACTTAATAAACTTCTGCATTAGTTTTGGATCATTCCTGCCCTCTCTAATTTATAACAGATGTGAAGAGATGGCAGAAAGAATCCTACAGCCTGGCTAAAATGCTCTAGGGCTCTAGCTCTTCTGCATCACAGCCACTGAAAATGCAAATATTCAGTTGCAGTGTCTTCATTAACATAACTTCTAATAACAGTCCTTATGACAAAAAAACCCCAACTGCAAGTAAAACATATTTTGAACTTAAATGATCTTTGCAAAGCTTTTAAGTCTTCACAGGAAATCCCTGCCTGGGATATTTTCATGTCCTACAGCAAATTCTTTAGACATGGGAATGCTAAGATTAGACATAAATTAAATGTTACCTATGATGATTTTGATCAGGATTTGTTATGATGCCTTGCTGTTTCTGTGCTCATTAGGATCACTTTACATAAATTCTTTAGCAGTGAAGGAAGAGCTATACCTATGAGCTTGTCATAATCCACGCCTTTAGCATTTGATGTCTGCACATTCCAGGGATCCACCAGATCTTCATCCTCTTCTTTAGTTGTACCATTGTTTATTAATACAAGATCTTTTGGAGGCAAGCCTGCCTGATAATCTTGTCCTGTTGTTGTTTTATATGACAGTTTTAATGATAATAGCATCCTCACTGCTGCATCAATTTCATCCTGAATAAAGGAAAAAGACCTGTTTCACTTAACATACTTAAAATAGACAATTACTTTTATCATCTAACCTTTCAAAATCCTGTATCTATGCTTTGACTTGAACTGCATCACTCAAAAACTCTAAGTCATTATTTAAATGTTTTCAGTGTAACATTTTAAGTGCAAACTTTAAGATAGATAAAAAACCCAGAAATTATTATCTAATTTACTTTACAATGTTTTTAATGGCTCACTTTAAAATCATTTCTTCGTTACAATTCAATGACAGATTTGAAGACAAACTAGAACAAAAAATTATGGTTATGACCTTCCTAATATAAAGCTATTGTAAAACATCTTCATGCAAGCAACAAACAGAACAACACTTTATTGGACTCCCACTTTTCAAGGCTTACTCCCACAGGCAATAACACTAAGAGAGCCCATATCAAAATTGAGCTCTATTTGCCAACATATTGATGGCAGAATAGGGAACTTGAAATTAATAGCAAATTACTGAATTTTAGGGAGATTAAACAGGGACTGTCAGTACAGTTACAGGAAGACATATTTGCTGATGTCTACAATAATGGCTGGAGAAAATTATTTTCATGAAGCATCTAAAACCAGGGAAGAATGAAAGTGATATAAATTTGAAAAACAAATCTTCGATCCTGTCACACATCATGGCAACTGGCTGAAGCAGACTTCTAACCCTATGACTCTTTTTACTAGAAGGGTAAAAACTTTACTCTTGCTAGTGACCCTAACCAATTTTTGGGTATGCCAAAGTTCACAAAATGGATATAAATAATTTTTAACATGAGTCTTTCTTATCACAATGCAAAATAAATATCAGAGCAATCAACTTCTTCATCACTCTAAGACAGACCTGAAAAAGTATGGATTCAAAACATGAAATGGAAATACCTTTGGTGCTTTTCCTGCTTTCAGTGCTCTGACTTTCTCTCCTTGTTCAGTTACTCTTTCAAACAGCTGAAGAGGAGTCAGAGACTTCAAATCACAGTTTGGACTATCAGCCATTGTGCCAGACCGCACAAAGATGTGTTTAGTTACAATTAAATTTATTGTCTTCCGATTCTTTGGCTTGTAGATTCAAAACAGCAGCAACAACAAGGAGAACTGTAGGGCAAAAAGTAGTGTTTTATTCTTTTGTGTAAGTCTTCAAGATTGACTGAACAGAATAAGAATATAAAAACTATACTGACCCCATAACAAATTCTACTCATATCAGATTGATAAATGTGGAGAGATCAACACAATGACCTTCAATTTCATACAGAAACGGACTAATGAGTAACAAATAAATTTAGAGATCACTGTTCATGTTGTTTATCTACTTTTTTAACACTAGAACACCTTTTCAAAGTCAAAATCCTGAGAAAAGAAAAAGTAATTAAATACATGTATGATTCAGAGCATCCCAGAACAATTGGTAGAGGTTACCTGATTCCCAATTAGTTAATGTTCCTGCACTGACACCCTGTTGAATTCTGAATGATGATATTTTTATAGCTATGATATGGAATTTTGCCTTAGTATATGTAATAAGAGTACTTCATCCCAAAGAAAGATATACAAGAGAAAAGCTTAGTCATCTTCTTTGTGGCTTTCCTCCAAAGGTTACAAACACACTGATGATTAGTGAGAAATGCTGCTTTCTAAAGAATCCTTGGGTCAGCAATAGACTGTACATTTGCAGAACTATGTGTTTCTCAGAAATACGTAGGAAAAATAAGAGGACATGACTTAAAAGGAAGATATGGCTGACACCAATAACACAGCAGTCTTCCTGTGTCCAACATATTCACTGATCACTGCAGCTTCCTAGCACAGAGCATGCCCATGCTTCCACAAAGGGGCTTTGCTCCCAGGCTAACAACTACAAGGTTCTATATATTAACATCTTCTGGAAGTTTCTTAGCAGCCTATTAATTATCAGTGACTGAGACTTAATATAACTACAACTTCATAGCCTACAGCACACTAACACAGAAAGTAAAATAATGCTGCTAAAATGTCAGATAAGCATAGTTTCTATTATCAAATGCATTAAAATAATTTTCACTCTACAGCAGAAAAATCTTGATCTTCGTCTCCTCAGTTGTATTCTAAAATGTTATAAACTCTGTTTACTTAATGAATACAATGAACATCACTTAGTAATTACCAAGACAGGAAACCCCTGTACATGTATTGCATTAATTAACTCACATGTTACTACATATACCTCCCATAATGGTGATACAGCAATTAATGGTATCCCAGCAATTTCTCCCTCTATTTTTTCTAAAATTACCTGATAAATTGTCTTCAGATAATCTCCAAAAAAATCCCAGTTTTATTTATGTGTAACAAATACGGTGAACCTTTTATCAACCTGCCATGTGTGATAACTCATTTCAGCTCCAGATGCATAATCCTTATTTTAAGAAATCCTTATTTTCAAAAATTATTCATGCTCAGCAGCTCTCTATACAAAATGATGACATCTTTAGAACTATATACGCTCTGAATATTCTTTTGGTAAAAATTCAAGCATCGTGCTGCTTAAATACTGAGAACTGAGGATAAACAAGCATTAATGTGAAATAGAAGAGAGTTTTTATGGTCATGGTTATAATGAGCTTGTCATATTTACAAAATAAGCATTAAAAATGTGTAAGGAGGACACCATCTGTCAGAAAAATAACCTTGTAATGGGAACTGCAACTAAAATGAATCCATTTGGGATGAACATATCACAGTAACAAGGTATGCAGAGAAGCATATAGAGAATTGTAAAAGAGTATCATAAAACCTGTGGCTATTAAAATGAGTTAAGAGTGCAGATCCTAATAACAAAAGCAAACTGACAGAAAAGTAAATTTTTGATGAAAACTGGCCAGGGTTGTGCAGTGCTGCCTCACAATCTCATGTGGCCAATTTATGCAAACATCCAAGCGACTGTATTTACAAGCTTTTAAACATGAGGTAGGTGACACCACCTTAATTCATAAACTGATGTGTATTTTACTGCACTGCATTCAGATGTGATAGTGACAGAAGCAATTAATTTCATACTGAGTTGTAAATGGCATGTGTTGGAAACAGCTTTCACCCTAAGCACACTCTCATGCCGTGCCCATGTGCACCAAGTGGGGAACTCTGTGCCCATAGAAAAACTACTGACTTACAAAAGTCTGTATGTCTCTAGAGAGCCAATTATTGATCCATTGCTGTGCACAGAGTATGAAGAGATGGAGTGTTAGTAAAAATACTCGTTCATTTGCCTCCCTTTTCCCAGAACTAAAAAAACCAAACAAACAAAAAAAAGAAACAGAAGCCTGTAACAGTTGCATTAGCTATTCAGCAGTATTTCAAAGCCTTCCTTCTACAAAATAATCAGCCTAATCACAACCTTGGTTATATTTACACAGCATATATTTAAACTGCCACTGTAAAAAGCCTTCACCTGCCTAGTAAACTTAAGAAGGTCGATTTGGTAACTTGCTGGTTACCAAAACACACCTATGATTATGGCTTTGTTTGTCAGTCAGCTGCAATATTCCCACATTTCAGGTTCAGCTGAAAACCCTGAGAAAACTGAGAACTGTATACAACCACTTGCTAATGCAATTTGCTTAGTCTCTTACTCTGATGCCATATTTAGATTACATAACTGACTAAAATAAGACTGACTAACGTATGATCTGCAATATTTAAATTTTTAACCTAATCTCAATCCCTTCAAGCTGGACTTCTTGCAGTTTCACAGTGTAATTTAAAAAAAATAATTTGAAGCAGATCAAATAATTATTTGATGTATTCCTACCATTTAATAACATTTTTTAATTTGGATATTAGTGTTTTTCATAGGCACAAGACATTTAAATGGAAAAGTAAGTGTAGAATAAATTCATATGAGAAAATGTTTATGAAGATTAACACACACCCTTTCTGTAGGAATATGCCAGTTATATTTACTGACTTCAAATTTTAAAAAACAGAAATACAGAAATAGGAATTTTCTTTGTTGTAGAACAAATTGTGATTTGGTGTTTTAGCTTAATTCCTGAAAGTTCATTCCTATTGATAGATTGCCTCCATTTAGAAAGGCTGAAATGACAGCTGTGACTGAGCACATATACTGGAGAGCAGTAAACCAGAAAGACTCCTTAAAACATTTGAAGTATTATGGATTTAAGCTGAGCAAAGAATCTCAAATGAAGGTGCATTTTCATGAGGAAGTAACTTCAAGAAGTGCTTCAAGAAGACACGAGACTATTATGACTATAAAGTGCAAAACATATTGACTGCTATCTCCATTTGCCTCAGTACTGTCCCTATTCACTAGTGGAATTCAAGCCAGGAATTCAGTAATGTGAACAGAGATCTTTATCTTTTGAAATTCAAAAATGCAACTGTGAACCATTTAAAAGAAATTTCTGGATATTCAGCATTTTATCAGGACATTTCCCTTTGTTTCCTTACTGATATTATGAAAACTAAAAGCTCCATACACATTAGGTACCATGGGCAAACAGATCTGGAGGAAAAAAAATCATACATGGGAATTTGAGAATGGACTATTAGGATATTTGGGACCAGAGTTCAGCATGAACTTAAAAGCCTCAGTTTCACAGTGTGAACTTGAAAGCCAAGATTTGTGTGCCTTTTCTACCTGTGCAATGCAGTTCACTTGTAATGGGTACTGCTCCTGTGTCCATTTCAGAATATTACACCATTGTGCGACAAAGCCAAAAAATAATCCTTGGCAAAGGTATCAGAAAACAACTGTATTTTCCTCTCTTTCCAACTGGATGACCATCACAGATCTATGATCATTTGCACTGTTTGCGACCTGATTTGCTAAGTTAGAGACCTGAGAATGAAAGAGCAGGGTTTCACTTTACATTAAGAGATCTGTCACGACAAACACCACATGAAGGTACATTAAGACTTCCAAAGACAACAATAATACAGCAGTCCAGAAAAACCTTTCATGAGTGAACGAAAGAAGGTGGAAATAAGTCTAACAGCACTTACATTCCTGAAAACTGCTTTGCCTCCTGCAAATAAAACAAAAAAAAGTGAAATTAAAGTAAGTAGCATCCACACAGAAACACCTTGAGAAGTACTCAAACACAGACTGCATTTTATAGAAGATCTACCTTCCCAGTCAGGACAAACATCAATTTATGTACGAAAATACAGTAACAGAGTGCAAGATGATTCCCCAAGGTGACAGCCGGACCATTCCACCGCTGATAGCTCAGGAGAGCCCTCTGTGAATATTTACTACGTAGCAGCTGGAAGGAGTGGAACAAATTTTGCTGCACAAAATGATGCCAATGCTCCTTCCCTAAGCCTGGCGCCCCGCAGCATTCCCTGCCACGCCCTGCCCGGCCGGGCCAGCTCTGCCCCTTCTGCGGCGGGGCGCCTTTCCCAGCGACCTGGACATCCCGCCTGGGATTCCCAGGGCATTTTCTCCTGGTGCCTTGGCGATGTAGCCCTGGGATGGGGAGTGGGGGAAGCAGAGGGAAAGCCCTCAAGCGCATCCCCGCCTGGCAAAGGGATGGAGGAACCGTGCCCAGCGAAGACCCCCCGGCTCCGCGTCACGGGGGCGGCAGGGACCGCTCCAGCAGCCCCTCTCCCGGCCCCGGGGGTCTGGCCCCGCGGCCCCATCCCGCCCCATCCCTTCCCATCCCAACCCATCCCGTCCCTGCTCACCCTCCGCTCCTCGCTCTCCACCATTGCATCACCCCCACACGGGCGCGCCACTCGCAGCTCCCGGCTAGGAAACACATCCCCCCCGGAACCATTCCCTCCCACAGCGCTCCCGGCTCCCGCAGCCCCCAGCCCATGGAAGCGCCCTCCCCGCCTCTCACAGCAGTAGCAG
>VXBX01002579.1:276206-380286 GCA_013400415.1 Scytalopus superciliaris
CCCGGCCCCGACCCGCGTCTGTCCCGGCCCCGACCCGCGTCTGTCCCGGCCCCGACCCGCGTCTGTCCCGGCCCTGACCCGCGTCTGTCCGGGCCCCACGGGTGTTCTCGGCGCCCGGGGCTGCAGGGACAGTGCGCGACTGTGCGGAGAGGTTTCGGCCCTGCGGGAGAGGGCGAGGAGGCGGCCCCGGTGCCGGGGCTGCTCCAGGGGCACTGGGGAGGGCCGGGGGGCTTTCACAGAATCACCAGGGTTGGAAGGGACGGCTGGAGATCATCCAGCCCAACCCACCGGTCTTATCCAAGGCACGCTCACCTGGAGCAGGTGACACAGGAGCCTGTCCCGGTGGNACCTGGAGCGGGTGACACAGGAGCCTGTCCCGGTGGGTTTGGAATGCCTCCAGAGAGGGACACTCTCCGTGCCCTCCCTGGGCAGCTGTTCCAGTGCTCTGCCAGCCTCAACGTGAAGAAATTCTTCCTCACGTTGAGGTAAAACTTCATATCTTTTAGTTTATGGGCGTCGCTCCTCCACTTGTCACTGGGGACCACCAGAAAGAGTCTGGTGCCATCCTCTTGGCACCCGCCTTAAGAGAGATTTACCTGCATTAATGAGATCCCCTCTCAGTCGTCTCTCGACTAAACAGGCCCACTTCCCGCAGTCTCTCCTCCTAAGGGAGATGCTCCAGACCCCTCACCATCTTTGTGGCCTCTGCTGGGCCCTCTCCAGGAGTTTGTTCTCCCCCCTGCCCCAGGGGCTGTGGGGCACTGGGAGCCCTCTGTGGTTCAATGTGCTTAGATACATTGGCTGTGTGGAAGTTGAAGAAAACCAAAATTCTATAAACTCTGTGAGGTCAATACGTTGTAAATCCTGTGGTTAATAAATTCAGTCTATTTCCATTATGTTTCTAATCAGGTACATTGTGGTTTGCCTCTCCCCCTCTTTTGCTTTAGCTATAGTAAGATAAGGAACTTTGGGTGGTGTTTCTTTAAAAACAGGTGTTGATGGGAAGTCTTTCGATGAGAAAGATGCTTTGGTTTTACAAAAGTACTAAGACTTCTTGGTGATGTGTGTGGTGGGATGGGTTTATGCTGACCAGATGTAACTGGACAGTTTCTTTCCAGTATCTCCCAAATTTTTAACCTTGTGTGTGCAAGGCACTATGTTGCACTTAGTTCTGAATCTCAGCTTCGGGGTTTTTTTGTGTTAAAACAAACCACAGTAGCTTTGCAAGTTTTAACTCAATCCACTTGTGTATCTTAGTTTATATCTTTTAGCCATATATCAACATTGTACTGTATTTGTTCTTTGGACAAGATGCATTTGGCTGGGACTTGTTTTTAGCACTGCAATAGAAACCGTAACCACTTGATACAAGTATTGAAGTCCTTCAAAATCACAATTTATTTGATAAGATATTTCAATTTATTGCTAAAACCTTCATTTTACTGTTTTTGAATTGATTTGTTAAAGTTTACCTGAAACACTCTTTATTTTTGCCTTGACACTGTTTAAATGAAATACTGTTTTAATAAATGAAGCTGTATTACTAAAAAAAGAAATTTTCCTTGCACTTCTTTGCTGTCACTTACATCAGTCTTTAACTTCAAATAAGGACAAAATGTCCTCTAGAGGGAGATCTTGTTGCTTTTATGTGCTAAAATGTTGGTCACCTTGTTCGAGTTAAGTGTCTTGATCACCTGTCTTGAAAAGGATCTGTGATGATGAATGTGCATATCTTAATAAGTACTTGTCTTCTGGATCTGTGCTTGGAAATTTCATAACAAGATAGAAACTGTAACCTGTCGTGTAAAACTTCTGTAAGGTTGAGTGAAACACAGTTGTTTTAATTCAAATAGATCTGTTTCTGAAGTTAAATGAATAATCTTTACAAGTTCCAGAGCGCTATTCCTGCAGGAGAATTTGTAGGATTTACATTTGTGGTATCAATTCTGCAAATACTTACAAAGATACTGACTTTCATGCAACACTATTTTTCATCAAGATGCTTTTGAGGGGAGTTTCTTTACTGAGTTAAACTAAGGTTTTCATCAGCTACTCTGAAAGTGTTGTGGCTTAGATCTCTTCAGCATGAGTGCTAACAGCTGGATAAGGAAACAAAGCAGAAATAAAATGTCCTATTTGTTCCATTTTAGCAGTGCATTTTGCCTATAGACAGCAGAGGTTGAAATATTACTTTGGAGGCACATCAATTGTTTGAATGTAGTTAACTCTATACTCCACATTCTCAATACAAATTGTTGGAAGAATCTTGGTAGGATTATTATGAGGGTGAGCTGTTCAGCATGTTACGTTTGCAGTCTCAGTGTGAGATTTTTCTCACAGACACATTGAAAAAACTTATTCCACAGTAAAGTCATCTGTGCTCTTATGTTTCTGTAAGTAAATGCACACAGTGGATTTGGTGTAGTTTCTGTTATGTCTGTTCTGTAAAACTAAAGGCTGTGTGGAACTTGCTCAGTGGATATGGTTGGAAAATTTCCTCATACTGCAAGACTGCTGAATGGTTCAAAAACGTGTTGACTTTTTTAGTTGCCAGTTGAACCCTTATGTACTTCTTTCAAGCCCTCTGCACTGTTAAGAAAAAGATGTTTTCAGACTGACTCCAAAATAGTTGTAGTATTTGGATGTACCAAACCCTACATAATTAATTAATTTCTTCTATATTTGTGTGGGGAGCAGTAATACTGCAAATAAGATAAAGTGATTTGCATTATTTATATTGCAAGATTGTTTTCACAGTAATTTTTATTTTATGGGATGCAAATACACCTCTACAATGCATTAAAAATGTATGCAAAGGGCTTGGAGGCAAATGGTGTTGTGTAATTGAAGGTGCACATGTGTTATAATAGAAGAATAAATTGCATTGATAAACAGGAATAAAAGTTTTGAATTTTTTTGTTAAGAAAGGCATGTTTATATCCCTAAGTTGCTTGTATTGTAGACTCTTTAATTAATTGTGCTCTGAATAATCAATTCTTTATTTTAGATCATAATTTTGGAGGATTGCATCACTTGAGATTTCTGGAGTCTGCTGTGTCTAGCCATAATGAGTTTGTCACTGGTTGCTTATGAAGATTCAGACTCAGAGACAGAAACTGAAAAGGCTGAAGTCCCTCAAGCTTCTGGCACACAAACAAGCTCTCTGCATTCTTTTGTGAGTGGTGTTCAGCACTTTGCACCTGGTAGTTTGGGTACAAAATCTACATATGAAATGCACCCTACAGAGAACTCTGGCAGTTCGCGCACAAGCACTGTCTGTGAAGATCCCTCTGAGCTTTATGCACAGCATAATAACACTGGCTTGACATCTCCTTATTGTAGGAGGGTGTACTCTGGCCATACTGCATTATCTATGACTTACAACAACTATGAACAAACTTCATGCTCTTCAGCAAACTCTGGAAATGGTGTTTCTCAGAAGAGAATACACAAAGACAGTGCTATCACCACAAAAGGAATTAGACCATATATCCCCAAACGACTGCGTCAAGAAAATTCCAGTATGCCTGAAAAAAAAGAATCTGATCAGAGAGGTAGCTCAGATTGTGATGCTAAACTGAGCATATCAGGACAGCAGACTTTGAGAAAGGTCTCTGAATTAATTAAGCCATATTTGGGATCCAAATATAAATCAACTGAAGTTCCCAGAAGTTTAATATTTTACATGTCTAAACACAGTGGCCCTGTTAATGAAATCCAGTGGTGTCCTGTATGGGAACAAAGTCACTTACTTCTCTCGGCTTCTATGGACAAAACGGTCAAGGTAATGTAACACAAAATAATTTGTGGCCCAATCATCAAACTTAAAAATACTGTATTAAATAGTGCTCTTGTGGAAATAAGATCTTTGCTCGTGTGTGTTTAACAGTTCCACGGTTAGTTCCATTCGTTTGGAATTTATTGGGGTTTTTAATCGTGTCAGTGTTTTAGACCTTAACTTAAGGAGTTAGATTTCTAGGTCATTTCTCATCATCTCTACCAGGGTTTTGTCACAATGGCTGTAAACATTGTGGTCTGCATACAGATTCTGCCTGAAGTTATTAAACAACTGACTGCCAACACTGGAATAATATTTTGAGAAGCTTTACCTTTCTGACAGACCTATGTGACTGCTCTGGAGGAGGTAGGTCAGGTCAGATGGATTTTCCATCAGAACTGGTGCGGCAAGTCTTGCATCCCAGAAGGGTGTCCTGTCGTGATCTAAGGAGACTTCGTGCATTTTGTTTGCTTCAAGGGTTAATTGCTCAATGCTCAAAGTGCATTTTCCTCCTAGTTTTAATGAATTTGGCTTCAGTTCTTTGTTAGTTTAGCCAGTCCAATGAGTCTTTTATTTCTAAAATGGGTAATAAAAATACTGAATGTATATGCTTTCCCAGATGTAGGGCTAATGGTGCCTCTGTTCAAATAATAGTCTTCTGAAGCAGGTTTACACAGGAACATAGTTTTGAAAGGAGTGCACAGGAAGTGTCCCTTCTGGTGGAAAGCATGCTTTATTGCATCTAACATACCTTTACAATAGCATGCCCAATTATTTTAAAACTTGCTTCTAAAATTTAGGACTTTAAGTAAATCTTAGTAGAAACAAGAACACTGCCCCTTGTACCAGCATACTTCTAAAACCAAAGGGGAGAGGAGAACTTAAACTGAATTTGAATTCTGATTTAATGAAGAAAAAAAATATTCTTAAATTCTCTTACTCAAATTGAGATTTTTTTTCCCTCTAATTATTTTGCTCTTTTATTTGTAGTGGGGAATTTGGTTTCATTTAGTTTGGCTTTTTTATGATTTTTCTTATCTTAGAATTTTTTTCATTCCTTTGCTCTTTTCCTGGCTTTGTCATGGGGCCCTGTGAAATATATGCTGACTTTGCATCCTTGAAGCAGCAATGCTCTTGAATCTTGGACAGAGTTTTTGCTTTTGTCTCCAGATGTCTATTAAAACACTTGGTGGTCACAGGAAAGAAAACTCCAGATCTATAGCATGCATAAAATTTACTCTTCCCAGCTGTTTATGCTCTATTCTCTTAAGGTGTAATGACTTCCCTCATTCTGTAGTCAGCATAATGCATCACACCATCAAAGTCTGAATACTTTAAATGGTTGTGAAAGATGGGATTTCTCCATCTTTCCCAAGCTTTTTCGGCCTCTTTGTCTTAAACATTAAATTGGAGGGAAAAAAAGTACCTTTGGTTTTCCTTGCAAGTGTTCCTCAATATATTGAATAAGTTAAATCTGGGCTGTTACTTGAAGAACAGACTTAGAAGGAAAAGACTAAGATATGTAGGAAGTGCTGATGGATGTTTTTGGTAAGTAGGAATTTAAATTTAGGTTGTACAAAACTATATGCACCTCTGGCTTCAATATGTTTGAATTTGACTTTTTGTGTTAGGTTGTAACACAATATAATTAATGGCTGTTTACTATCCCAGAACCTCATTTTACTGATGAGTGAAATTATGTATGTGTTAAATGTAAAATGATCTGAAATCCAAGTTGCTATTGCAATGTAAATTTATTAAAAAATGAAAGTAATGGCATGTCTGTTTTATCTTCAAAGCAGAAAGAAAGGTTGCTTTTGTAAAGTAGTGTTACCACGCCTGCTTGGAAGCAGTCATTAACAGTAAAGCTGTTTTTTTGAACAAATCTAACTGCTTTACATTCCCCAAACCCGGGAAATTCAACATAAACAGAGTATATTAATGTTGTCAGTGTTTCAAAGCATGCGAGTGTATAAAAATTAATAAAGTGATAATGTAACTGTTACCGAGTATCTGAAAGCATAGTTGTCTATTTTGGAATGTAGCACCTACGGGTGCTTCTTGCTGTTCTTTCCTCGTGAACATTTTAGTTACTGCGCCGTCACACACGGGCCGTTCCGGGCAGCAGAGGGCGCGGTGACATCGAGGATTGACGGCATGTTGGGATACCACCTTCCCTCCTTATGGGATCACGAGCCCATAAATCTCTGACTGGCTGTGACAGCGGCGCTTTATCTGCTGGGGATTTATGGGCTGTCTGCTCTTGCCTGAAGTTACCCATTTTCTGGTATAAGCATAAAGCAACTGATTGAAAATGAAGATGTACTATTTTTGCCCCCTCATCCTTTAACTTCCCACAGCTTACCTTTTTTGTTGTTTTCTTCCCCAAATGCCTGCTATCTTAAATCCAGGCAGTGAATGCACGTCCTCTTTACCTGTAATGGGAATATGAAGACACTGAGGATGTTTGCACTATTTACTTTCAACATCTGATTTGGGTAAAACTTGAAGCAGAGTTAGAAGCCTAAAATCCCTGTTTGATCGGAGAGAGCAGGCAATCCAGAGCCTCAAAACTCTGTTAGTTACAGGAATAACTGTGGCCGAATATTTTTATGTGTAAGTGTCTTGGATTCAGTCCTTACATCCAGCCTATGCATTAAGACATTTATTCTTTGAAGAGGCCGCTATTATGGAAGGTTTTTCAGAACTCAGAGTTCTAAGTTGATATGACTGTGATAGTTTAAGTTGTGCTTAAATCAGAGCTCTGTAGTTGTACCTTATTTGAGTGATTTTAATTTTTTTGTTCCCATGTAACTTACTATGACTAAATCATTTGTATCACACTGATAGGTATCTAAAATGTATACATGTTGCTGATTATGCGGTTCCTTACTTTTTAAGTGTGTTTTTATCCTGTTTAAAACAGGAGAAAAGAACAGTTCCATTTAGGTTCTCTCAGGCTAACCAATGTGCACTTTAACATCATCTTTATGAATCAGTGTGAGTCATACTAGAATATTTACAATATGTGAGTTGATGTCTTTAGTTTGTGTTGACTGAAGCATAGCCTAGAGTCAGGAAAGATCATCCAAAGCATTTTGTATAAATATCTTGCATACTTACGAATGAATGGACTGTTTTAGAGGACTTCAGATTTTTCTTTAAAAGTATTTGAGCTGAATTTTTCATGTATCACTGCATTTTTAAAACCTCTAACAGTTTTCAAGTGATTGAGTTGAAAAAAGTAGCAGTTACCAGCTCAGGGGCGTAATTCTCTAGAGTAACACTTCCACCAGCAGATGGGGTTGCTAAGCATGTTAGAAAGGGATGGGAACTAAACTGTGCCTCTAAAGACTGGAAGACTTTAATATTTGGCTCTGTGTTGATACACCCAAGTTACAAGTTTATGCATGTGTTGCTAAATGTACAGGAAAACTCCTGAGTTTTCTTAGAGACCTGTAAATAAGATAGAACTTCATGTGAGAAGTAATACGTATTGCAGATTAATTACCCACAGTTCTTAAAATCTGGTGCATTAACAGAAGAATATTTCATGCTAAATTTTAAATTTGTAAGGATTGTGGGGGAAAAAACCCCACCCTAGTTTTAGACTGTCAAATTTTTTACCCTCTGTTTTCTTACAATGTTTAGCTTCCCCTTTGGATGCTCCAGCCTAGGTAGCTGGAGAAAGGGATAGGAAACCTGATCCAGGGTAGGGAAAGGTACTGTTGGGAGCTCTTAGTGTGGCAGTGTTGTTCTTCTAACTGTGTTATGAGTGGCTTATACTTTTAGCTTAGGTATGTATTGTGAAACATTATTGTCTGAACTGATTAAATTTGTTTTCTTTGAATAACACTTTTCTACCTTCTGCTTGAATGGCTGCTGTAAATGAAATATAGGCTACTACTGCCATTTTTTGGGTTTTCGTACTTAAACACCAAAATAGCGTTTGTGATTTTAATATTTCGTCTACTGTTTTTTACGCAAATGTTGAAACTCAACACCAGTAAAGGTGCTTGGTTCTCACAGTGTACATATACAATGGTTTCTGATCATCAGACTTTGTTTAGGACCCCAAGTCCAGAATCACAGCCTACCACTGAATACAGCTGTTTGCCTTTGGTAACAGAGAACATTAAAAAGTTGTGTCTTATTTGGAAGACCTTGTCATTGTACAGAGCCACACAGATGTTAACATTTTCAGTAGTTACTGATACTGGATTTAACAATTTTTAACTATTGCTCATAACTTCAAGCCTCCTATGCCTTTATTATGTATTTTCTACTTTGTCTTAAATTTAACTCCAGGTAAATCTTTATATAATCATCCTTTAGCTTTTAATTTTGTGTTCCTGATTTTTTATTTAGAACATCACAGCAGGGACTATGTTTGTTGCAAAGTATTTCTTAATTTTCAGCACTTTCACTCTGTTGTTGAACAGGATCAAGGAAAGTGCTGAGATTCTTGAGCTTGCAAAATGTTTATTAATAGCACATGGATGGGATATCTTGTGTTGTAATGCCTTATTGGAATTTTTTGTTATTTATCTACTTGCCTTGTTGAACGTTGTCTCAATTTAGTCACAGCTGAATCTATACAAGCAAATTAAAAGTTTTTAAAATGGGTGTGGTGGGTTGAGCTTGGCTGGATGCCCTGTGCCCACCAAGCCGCTCTATTACTCCCCTTCCCAGCTGGACAGGGGAGAGAGAATAAGATGGAAAATGATTTGTAGGCTGAGATAAGCAGAAAATAACAAGGTTTATTCTCTGCTTCTCATCAGTAAGCAATGTTCAGCCACTTCCCTGGAAGCAGGGCTTTGAGCACACCTAATGGTTTCATCAGGCAGCCACTGGTAGCAATGGATGTGCCTCTTCCTCCTCCTTCGCTTAGCTTTTGTATCTGAGCTGATGTCATGTGGTATAGAATGTCCCTTTTGTTAGTTTGGGTCAGCTGGCCTACTTGTGTCCCCTCCCGGGATCTTGCCCTTGATACAGGGAGGGGAAAGGGAATGTTGTGAGACCATGCTGGTGCTGTGCCTGCTCTGCTTAGCAGCAACCAAAATACTGGTGTGTTACCAACACCTTTCTAGCTAACAATGCAAAGCACAGCACCATGAGGGCTGCTATGGGGAAATGAACTCTATTTCAGCCAAACTCAACACAATGAGTTTATTAATATTATCCTGTTGAACAGAGGCATTGCTGGCTTCCCATAATTAAGAACACAAGAACTATACTAGTTCAGACCAAGGCTCTGTCTAGCCCGTGACTCAGTCTCTACTCATCCACAAGTGGATGCATAGAGAAGATGAAATGTCAAATGTGTGTGGTACCTTTCAGTCCTATTCTGACTTCTGCTTGTTTTCAAGTCAGGGGATTTCTGAGCTCCAAAGTAGTTCATCTTTTTAACATGCTACCCCAAGAGATTTCTTCTAGATACTTCTCCAGTCTTCTGATACTCTTGTGATCATTAGCTCTAGAGTCGTATGTTACTCATACTCATCAAATTTAATGTACAGATTTTGCTTCCTGGTGAGTGTCACATGCTACAAGAAATACCATTTTTAATCATATTTTCAAAATATTTTATTATTTTGTGGTTGTGTGTCTGTTAGGCAAAAGATAGCACAGTAGTATATCCCAGGAATTTTGTTATTCTTGATCCAGTTGTCTTGTACTGAATGATAGAAGATGAGAGCCTCCATCCATCCGTGAGCTGTGTGTAGCACAGGTGGTAGCAATACAAATCTCCTAGGTAGTGCTGCTACCCTGCCCCAGAGTAACAAAATCTAATATTTCTGTTTTCAGCCATTCTGCACACAATTCACTTGGAATAGGCAATGTTTCTTGTTATTCTGTCATATGTGTGTCTGTTTATGAAGGAATAAATTAAAGCTGCCAACGTATTTCCTATACACTCAGGCATAGCTGTCAGATGGCTGACACTGCTAGGCTGGATTCAAACTGTTCACTAAGCAGCATTAGCTATCGTGCTGCTGGTACCTCAAGTATTGCAATTCTTAGATTAATTTTTAAATTCCAGTTGTGGCAGTGTTCTTTAACTAGGTGGTAATGATAATTCTGGAAGTCACCCTATTTAATACATATATTCTTTATTTGAAACGTTTCAAAGAAGATCTCTCTGATGTTGGTATGTTTTGAATACTCTGTTTTAAAAATAACAGAAAGTACTCCCCATTATCTTGGAAGTGGCAAGGAAATGCTCATATTCTGGAGATTGTGTGCTGCTTACTTAGATGTGTGGGAAAAAAGGAGTTGTTTTCTTCTTGAAGAGGCTGCTAAAGAGGCCATTCTCAAACGACTTTTCTTTGTGAAGGTTCTGACCTTCCCTTGTTTATTTAGAGCTATGTGTAGTTTTTCCAAGGACTTTGAGCTTGGTGATTATTAAGATGGAAGTACACTTATGTAATCAATACCTGCACAGAAATACCAGTTACCTCAGTACTGAAAGGGCTTTTTTTGTATACCTCTCTATTTTTCTAATAAAATTCATACGCTTCAATGAGAAGTATTCTCCATTATGCTTATTTTGTAAGAAAAGAGGCATCATGCAGCAAGGAATGTACTTGACCATCAGTGAAAGCTTCTGACTGTGCTTATGACTTGATGATAGTACAGGTCAGGATGCAATAGATAACTCTCACAATTGTTCTGCAAAAGTTGGTGACACATGTCAACAAATAGCAGTTCATGGAAGTGATGGATTTTGGTCTCTTCATTCCAAAGGTTTGTGTGGGTAAGAGTTGCTTCATATTTGTTATGCTACTACCTCGATAATGTTTAGAGATTGCTGCTAGAGAGATAGATTTTTTTAATTATTTTCTTGTTTCTAGCTATGCTGTTGTCAAGGAAACAGAAAGCCTTGTAATGCTTTTGTTCTATTTTCCAGAGTCCACAGCTGGAGATGACTTGTATAGTTTTTATTATGTTCTTAGTGGTTGACACACTCTTGGGCCTCAAAGGATTTTTTCAAAGTATATTTCTTTGAGTATAAATAGCACCATCCTGATCTCGGTAGGGTTTGATAGGCCATTGTTTCTTTCCTTCTGCACTAACAAGAACTAAATTCAGTGCTGCTTTGGATTAGAATTTTTCTAAACACTTGTATGAAAACTGACACTTAAAAAAAAAGGGGTAAAAAATGCAGTGAACCTCTCAGTTTTTGGGTGAGGTTTTCAGCTCTCTAATGGCATTATTTTTTTTCCAGCTGTAAATGCCTCCCGGCTTAGGATCTCTTTAAAGAATGCAAGAGTGATACCCCAAGAGGTCTTGCAAAGCATTTATGGCCATGTTAGTGGATTGGCTGTGGATATTTCGTGATGTAGCCAATACACCTGTGTACAGAAATATCAAGAATTTAAAGTGTGTATCTGACTTTTGTTCCTAGAAACCCATCTGTCCTGAATGGCTGAGCTCTGCACTTCCATTCTACTGGGAACTTTACCAGCTGTTTACTATGTGTCTCTGAAGTAGCCCATAGCAGAGAAATAGCCAACCTTGTCCTCTTCCCAACATAGCCAGCTTACTAGGGAAGAAACAGTCAGGGCTAGAGATGTCAATGAAGTAGTGTTTCTAATGAAGCTGAACTGATAATGTCATAAATTAAACTTTCCAATTATATATAGAATCTGTGTGGGCTGCTGTACAGTCTAATGTCAGAATGTCATCTGGGATGGGAGAAGTGTATGGTGGTGTTATCCCCATTCTGGGTGCACCAGTAAGATTGCTGGTGAAAAAGTCAAGATTTTGATACTTGGGAAAAATGAGCTAGAGTAGTTTTAAATTCTCAAGTGACTGTAATACATTATGGGAGTACCCCATTTTTTTAACAGTTAAGAAATTCTGAATATTTTTGCTGTTTAAAAATGTAAATAACCCCAGTCTAACTTTGTTTCTTTTCTAGAAGTCTGGCTTTGTAACTGCATCTCGTATACTACTATGTATTAAAAAAAAAAATCTGCTAACAAATCTACAAGGCATCTTATGACTTTGATTCCTTACCCCTTTTGGTCTGTCAATGTTGTCAAGGAAACAACGTTTTGAGAACTTTTGCTCTACTTTTTCAGGTTCAATGGAGAGATTACTTGTGTAGGATTTATCTGGAATCAAGAGTAGAAAGAGTTTTTCTGAAGTTTCTATTCACTATGTTCATGTCCTTGCTTTTTTTAAAGCAGGTTTTATTTTTAGCATGTGTCATATAGCTGCATCTCTAAGGTCATAATATCAGTCGGTGTACTAAAGATTGTTGACTCTTGATCTTTAGATGAAGCCTCATAGAAAGAACTTGAATGACATTTTGCTATATATTTATTCTATAAAGACAGCTGTTAGTTATAAATTCCCTTTAAATTAAAGGAGAAAGAAACATTAAAAACCCCACTGCTCTTTAGAGAAGTTGCTTCATTACTATGGAACTAATGACTTACTGTCCTTTATCATACATACCATGTTTCATTGCAGTAATCATCCCTCTTCAAAGAAGAAGCATTTTGTGGGTAGTGTGGAATTGCATTTGGTTTGTCTTCCAGTCTGTGTGTGCTGACTGATGGGCAGGTTAGGATATTATGACTGAGCTTTACCTTCAATTTGCTTGTAGGGGTGCCTTATTATTATTATTTTTTTAAAGTAAAAATGCTGGTTTTCTTCTAGGATACATCTGAGAGTGTACTTACAGAAAAACCTGCCTTTCTCAGATGTTTCAGTTGGTCGATGGATTAGCAATACTGGGCATGACAGTGAAGATGCATGTGCTTGTGTGTTGTGCATGTGCCAGCTGTGTAATATCTTGCTTTCTGAAGTCAGATTTTGGAATCTGCCTTTTTCTCTAGTCTTGTTGTCTCTTTCTATATTATAATTTCCTCATTAAAAGATTTTTTTCTCATTCTGAACATTGTTACTGGTGACTGGAACTTTGTGTTTTTATCTGCTAGGGAAGGGACACAGCTGGTTCTCTATGGAAAGGATGGCAGTTAAGGGTGCAGGTGGCTAGGGTTGACACAGTCATATAAAAATGTTAAAGCTAGTACTATGTTAAAAATACAAAAGAAATTAAAATTAATTAGGTAGTTCAATCTTAGTCTACTAAGATAGTGGTAGTTAAAATGTCCTCATTGCTAGCAAACCACATAGCTGCTTGACATAATTAATAGTTTATTTCCATAATTAAATAACTAGTTCTGCTCATGTTTAATACTGGGTTATGCCACTGACATCAATGGGTTTATGATCACACCTATATTTTTCATAGAAAAGGATTTTTAATATTTTGTTTCAATTTGTTGTTTTTTTCCCTTTTTTGTTTTGTTTTGTTCCCCCCACCCCCTCCTCAGCTATTAACATTCTCAATAATCTTGGGAATAATAAATGATTTATTTTTTTAGTTGAAAGAATGCAATTCTAAAGAAAATGTAACTTGCCCAGGCTGATTGATAAATACAAGATTCATTAAAACTCAAGTTTTCAAATAGCTGTTCTAAAGCACTAGCTGTGTACTGCCTTTCATAGTTGGATATCACTTCAAATCAGTGCGGACAATAAGAGTGCAATAACTACTTCTTAAAATAAGAAAACCACCTGGTTAACATTAGGGATGTACGGAATTTGCCTGTAAATTTACATTAGGTAATTTCTTCGAAAAAGAAATTTGTCCCTAAGTACAACTGTCTACCACTATTTTTGGAACTGTTGTAGTAAGGTGTTACTTTGTGCTATTGCACTAATGCCCTGTCAGCAGGTGTGTGATTGGCAGCATCCGAATGTGTTGTGCTGCCCAACAGCTGCCACACATCCCATGGCTGGCCCGGCAGAGCTTGTCCATGGCTGTTGTCTCTACTGTGTCAGATTTGCCCAGTGGATCATGTGCAAGAACGAGATGGGTCAAATTGCTCCTTTTTGTTTGTTGTGTTTGCACTGAGTTGTTTTTTGGCTGTATGAACAGGTGTTGTCTAATTTTAGGTATGTGCATTTATCAACAAAAAGCTGTAAAGTGCACAGGTGGCCTTAGCTGATTGACAATTTTAAATGAAAAAAGTGTGATAATATTGAAGTACAGTACAAATAAATATGGTTTTGAATTTTGATAGTTACTGTTTAACTGAAGCTTAAGGGGAAAAAGCCCAAACAAACAACTTAAGAGGGTTGGTTAATGGTGTTTTCTCCATCCTATTTTCAGAAGCAAGTAATAGGTCAGCAGTCACTGTTTCAGAAGCTTGGAAGTAAAATTGCTAAGACTGTACTTAATGTTCTGAATAGAACAGTGTTTCTTGCTCTAGTAGTGAATATTCAAAATCTGTGGGATACAAGTCTCTGTGGAATATGTATTTGTGAATGTGTCCAGTCCTTCCTTACCTGTAGGAATTGAGGACTCTTATGACAATTTGCCTGCAAAGTGCTGTAAGTCTGAAATTGAGGTGTCTAACACTTACGAGGAATCCCCACTTTTAATAGAGCATAAATATCTGTGACTTGAGGAAGTGATTGATGTTAATGAATATGATTCAGAGATGAAGGGAAAACCAGATTATTTAATAAATGGCTATAGTAATTTATCTAATTATATCCTGGAGAGTTGCAGTATATTTGAAATTCTTCCTTTGCCTTCTGGTAAGATCTTTATTGCTTAAGTGTTTTCTGGGCAGGAATACTGACTGACAGTAACCACTACTGTGATTGTGCTTTTAGGTGTTATATCATTCTGAACACACTACTACACACTGCATTCTGAAGTTGATGAGAAGCTGCCAAATTTATGCCATGTTCTTTTCCCTTATAGGGTTGGCAGTAGAAAATTTAGTGGTTTTAAAGTAATTCTTAATAGCTACCTGTCATTAAATGTTGGCTTCTCTTGAATTACTTGAATATGTGCATCAAACTGCTTTGCTTGAACCGTGTCATCCCAATTATGCCTAATACTCTGTGTGAAGCAGCTAATTTATCTGAAGTAAATTTTTGTGGATATGTAGGGGTATCCATACTTAACTTTGCCTTATGCTGAAATAACTCCAATTTTTCATATTCTACAATAAACCATAGCTTGAATCACTAGCTGACTTATAGTCAGTTTATTGTAACTTCTTTTCACTTATGCGTTTTCCAGGAACTTGTCAATTGAGGAACATCTACAAGGTTAGCCATATTACAGTGGTCAGTCATAAAACACTTGAAGGTTAACTGCAAAATAGGTATGAATTCTTCCCTTTATTTTGGTGTGTGTGGGAAGTTACTCTCCTGCACTGTCTGCCCAGCATGAATATACAACTGCTATTTTGCAGCTACAAAGAAACCTAGTCACACTCATAACTTGTAGCTGGCTGAGAATGTGATCTGTATGAGCATATTCCTTCGAGTCAATGGTTTATGGAGAATTTGTGATTAGTTTTCAGGCACAGTTATCCCAGAATCTTCCACACAATAAAAAACACACTGCGTTAAAAAATGGCAATTGATGGCATGGCAGAAACGCTTTGCTGTTGAGAAGGGTGGAGTTGCTGATGATTTTAAATATCCTTTGCTGGATATATATACTTATTTACAAATTCCTTTTTTGTGAGCTTTGCTTGTAGTGTAAACGTTGCCTGTCTTCAGAGTGAAAAATATTCTTTTTTATAGGTGGTTCTGTTTTTTCTTATTTTCTCTCTTTTCTTCCCTTGTCAGCTTGCCATATTATTCAGCATTTGGTAAGCATATCTCTCTTGTAAATAGTGGGATTTAGCTAAAAGAGATTGATTGGTACAGATGACTAAAATATCAAATGAAGTCTCGGATGGTGTGAGTCTTGATGTTTGGTCTGATTTGCCTCAGCTGTTTTTGCGACTCTTGATGTTTTGGCCGAGAATTTCTGACATTTCATTTGGACTGCCTAGTATATGGGGTGTTAATTTCTAGGCTGCTTTAGTACAGATCTCTGCAATAATTCAGAGGTTACTTAATCTGGCTTTTAAAATGGTTTGAGAAAACAGCATGCATGAATATATGGTCTAATAAGTATATGGTCAGTGCTATCATACTGGCTCTGTAGAACAGATGAGTTCAGTTGGAAACCATGTTTTCAAATGTTGCTTTCCTCTTAATTTTCTGTAAATTCAGTGATGAGCGTCAGAAACATACACATTTTTTCCCCTGAAATGTCAAAACACATTATCTTGTCATACTTCCACAGAAATAAAGTAGGAGAAAATACTAATGACATAGTTTTTATTCTTATTCATTCCTTCTATTCCCTGGTTGTGATGTTCTAAAAAGCAGTAACCTACTGCTCTGGGGGATTTAAAATGTGCAGTATCTTTGAAGACATGTACCATAGCAGTTGGCCTTCAATTAATGCCTGTTTGGCAACCTGGCTTCCTTTAGGGTTAACCTATTACATTCTGTAGTAGTAATATTAGTGTAGTAGTAGTTAGTGTAATGGTCTGTTTTATTATGCTGACCACTTTATATGGGAACCAGAAAATTTATCATGAAATTTGCCAAAAGCGACTTCAAGAAAGTGTTTTAACAGTATTTTTGGTGTTTTTACACTGAATAAAGATAGGGATAAGGAAGATTTATAGTAAGTTTTGTTCCTCCCCGGTATTTCTTTTGGATAAGCCTGAGTAGGGTGATTTTCTCTGAAAAATGCTTTGAACACTTTTTGGAGAACTACAGTAGTGATTTTATTGACTGGTTTGGTTGAAGGTTGCTTTTATCTGAATTAGTGTCTTTAGTAAGAGTGCAGCAACATGGTCTTAATTCTCATTGTTGTTCATCTCCAGAGACTTTAGAACACTTTTTCTTTTTGCTTTCTCAGTCCATTTACAGCTCAAGAACACAGATACTGGGAGAAGGCAGGTAACATGTAGATTTCTCGAGGAAGTTCTTCCCAAACCTGAAACTGGTAGTGTGAGATGTATGCCCTGTTTGGGGGTCAGGTATTCTTTCACTGATGAGAAATGGACTAACACTTTGTTGGAGGATGACGCCTTCCTGAGAGAAGTCCAGCTCACTGCTGGTGTGAGCAGGGTCCTGACTCGGGGGTTAATGACTTACAGCACAGAGTGTCTCTTCCCTGGGCAGTCACCACTGCCAGTGCTTGCAATGAACCTTTGAAACAGAACACTAAATGTACACTTAACGAAGCTACGGAGCAGCAGGAGCTGGCTTTTAGACAAGGTCAGGAATTTCTTGGCACTGTATACTTTGAGAACATTTCATTTTTCTTTTTTTTTTAAGAAGGATTTTGCTTTATTTTATTTTCCAAACATAATCCTTGACAAAACTTTGATCTGGAGAGAGTTTTTGGGTATAGAATAGAATTGTTATTCAAACGAGCCTCAGAGATACCAGTAGAACAACCTTACAGCATATAACGATTCACACTGTCAGACTGATTAAAAATCCTCTATGTCAAATAATTGAAGAGCAATAGAGTAAACTTAACCTTTAGTACTTTAGAACTTTGTCTAAATGTTTCTTCTCCATCTTGGAGCACATTATTCATTAATCTCTTTTCTAGTGGAAAGAAGCTGTCTTTACTCTAAAAAGAATAAAGGACAAAACACCAAGGCATGACTTTTTTTGACATTCTGTTCTTGGGGTCATTTTTTTCCTATTTCAAGGATTTATTTCTCCAAGAAGGTCTTGATCAAGACTGAGATCAAAGTTGATAATCAGAGACTTCTTCAGTCTCTGAAGGTAGTAATGCTTATAACTTCTTTCCCAACAGAATCAGGTCAATGCATCTTCTGATTTTTACATTATACATTCTATTTAATTCCTGAATTTGGTTGAATTTTCATTTTTGTAATGAATTTGACTTAGCTCTAAAGAAGATGGAAGAAAGTATACAATGTAATGTGGATAGTATCCTTAGTATGCATGGTCATGGTACTGCTGGTTTGATGATGAGTATTCTCAGTCAGGTATTGCTCATGCCAATCTTGTGATCTTGAGTTCAATTAAGAAAGCTCAGTGATTTTTGATTTTTTTTTTCTGTCTGATGATGTGAAGATTTTAATTTTAACTGTCTTTTCTGAGAACACAATCAGAATTAGTGTTTTTTTCTCAGTTTTCCCCTAAAGGAGAGTTTCTTAACAAAAGCCTTGTACTTGCATTTGAACACATACCCCAATATTAGCAGGTAAGCAAAGGTATGCAATTTTCCTGAGCAACAAAATACTTGATTACAGGTCTAATGATAGTTTAAGAGGTGTTTTCAGATGTGCTGAAATCAAGGACTTGAAGCAGATGAACTTAATTATCTTTGTGAATATTCACAATCACATTATGTGCTTTAAATGTCACATTTGGAAATAGTGCCTCATTGCTAGTTAATTAACAATAATTACTCAAGGTAGTACTTACGTTTCTGGAATCTCTTACCTACTGTGAAAAATGTACTTTGCTTCTAAAGGTGCCTCAGTATAAAATCCACATTTTACTTAACTCATTCTGAAAGTGTTGCTGTTGCTTAGGCCCTCTGTATGCTTTGCCTCTATCACTGCAACACGGAGTTATTTCATTCCATCTGCTCTGCTACAGCTGAGCAGTGTTTTTAACACCTGAACCATGGTGTGTATCGTATATTTTTTTTCTTTTTTAAAAAAGCAAGCAGCTGATTTTTTTCCCTTGGCAGAATAGGGAAAGAGAAGCAGTAGCAAATTAGACTGGCAGTCTAGATCCATCATGAGGTGTTACAAAGGTGTGTTGACATCTTCAGCTAAAGAAATATGGCTTATGATAATACCAGAAGGGGTTTTTTTCAGTCAAAGCACTTATGCTCAGTATGCTTTTCTCTCTGTAAGGTTGTTTTATTCTTGGCAGAGAGCATCATACAACCCAAGATAGCTTACACTGCAATCAAAAAAATTCCTCATAGATCCTAGAAAGTCCTGCCTGTGTTCTAGTTTCCAGGTTCCCTCTTCCATCTTTATTCTCTGCCTTTCATGTAGAAACTAATTGAAGTGTCGAAGGATTCTCTTCAAGTTTTTTTCCCTTAAAATAAATCTGTTTTAAACAGTGAATTTTTCATTCAACTTGTTTGTAGCAATATACTTTACATGTGCTTCTATGTACATGTGTATTAAAATATTTATTTAAATATATATAAAAAGAGCCTTAAATTAACAGAAAGCCTCTATGGTCAACTTCTTATCCTTACAAATTGCATATTCTCTTTGCCTGCACACTTTATTCACTTGTGTGGATGGAGTGTCCATTGAAATCCTGGTAAAATCGTGTAACTTACATTTCATAATAGTATTTTTCTGTATAGTACATTAAATACTTTAAAGTTTTTAATTCATGACAGTGCTTACAACATACTAAACAGCTCTTTGAATTCTCAGACATCAATCTAAAGCTAATTCAGAGAACAGCAAAAAAAGCTACTAAATTTTAGAAACAGTCATGGAGATTAATTAAACTAATTATCTGTGCTTTGTGCAGTGGGAGTGGAGAGAACTGCAAGTACATGAAGACATAACCAAGGGAGTGATGAATATTGTTTCGAGTGGTAAAAATATTTTAGTGATGGCAACACAGAGAAAAAGCTGAGTAATAGAAAGCTGAAATAATACCATGCATCTCTTTGTGGAAGGGTCTTCAACATGTGATGTGAAAATAGTGTTGGAAGTGGTGAGCACTTCACTCAGGGAACTTCCCCGTAACAATTTTTCAGCTGTAGAATAACTCAGAGAAAAAAAAGCTTTTCATAACCACCAGGTTTTGATTTTCAGTATTTGGAGAACATCATAGACCCATTCTAATTGAATAGTAATGGTTTGGTAATGATTTCAAAAAGCTTTCACCCCTGTGTCTGCTATGTCAAATGGGTTGAAACAAAATAACACTTCTTGCTTAATTTCTTCTCCCACTGTTATCTATGAATGACTCTTTTCTTTGTAAAGATTCCTGAAATCTGCTTGAGGGTGTCTCAGTACAGAGTTTGGATTATAAAAAAACTTGATATGCAGCTGCTGACATTATCATTGTTTATTTTAGAAATTGTTCACATTTATGTGCTTAAATAGGAATTAAAGCTCCTGAAAAGAATGACAAAAACTGGTCACGAATCTCCTTAAATTTTTGCTAATATGCAGAAACCTGCAATGCTACTAGAATTTTCAGGTAAACCCAGCCCCAAATATTTTCATTAACTTCTAATTTTGAAATTCTTCATTCTGTGAGTCTGCAGTGGTAGTGAAGTAAATGCAATGAAATACTTCCAGTGGTGCAGGAACACTTTCTGTAGGTGTGTCATACTGCTGCTGCAGTGAGAAAGGTTAAAACAAGTTTTACCCGAGGTGAGGCTGGATTGTTTAAAAGTTTATGTTGCAGGAGTGCCAGTGAGCTGAGACTCTGGGACCTAATGTGGGGCTTTGGGTTTATGTGCGTGTTTCAGGGCTGTGCTGCCCAGAGCAATTGAGCCGGCTTGGGTGCTCAAAGCTGCGGAGCGGGGCTGGCGTGATGCTCTCCAGAGTTATGGAGTTGTTTCTCTGGGATAAATTTAGCAGTGGGATGGCTCATGGTACCACTGCAGAGATGTGATGATCGAGTAGGTTTGCACTATGTGAATGTAATCAGAGGCAGCTCCTACTGATAGAATACCATAATTATGCATTATTGCTTGCTAAAATGAAGTGTGTTCATCAGGCTTTAGAAAGAAGGGGAGGGCAGTGGTGTGTGTTTTTACAAGAATATAAATATTACATTTACTTCTATAGTTAAAAATAACTTAATTAGGTTCTATGTAAATACCAGGCAATGTTTGCAAGTGTCAGTATGTTCATATCTGCTCCTTGATAACTGTCATTAATTCATAGTTTCATGTCAATGTCCAAACAGGAGAAAGCTAGCTTTTAATCTGGTTCTAGGTTTTTAGCAGGGACTTCTATTTTCATTTCCAGCTTCATAGGTATGCTCTTATACCAGTAAAATAAAAGTTAGCCATTTATCTCCTTAATATGACAAAACTGCAACAATTATGCAAGCTTGCTACTTAATTTCTGAACTATTACTGTATAGTGGATACTTTTTTATGTTGTACAATTCTGAGTATACATGCTTCCACCCACAGTTTTGTAGCAGGACTTCTCCCTTGAACTTTACTCCTACTTTAAAAAGTCAGTTACATCTGGAAAATAGCTTTGAAACATTTGGACTGCAGTAATAATCCCTCTTCAAGGTACAGATTCCTATATCTTAAATTGCTGTAGTTTTTCTCACCTTATAATATTCAGGTAAACAAAAAATTTTTAGATGCTTAGCTGCTTTAAGAAAAAAAAAATCATGTGTATTTCTTAAATGAGTATTGTCGCTGTGTTTAATGTTCTTGAATCTATTATTGAAGTAAACACTCCCCTGATGTATTAATAAAGAGAAAGCTATTTACCAAAGTCTTATGGAGAACGTGAAAGAAATAATTAGTCATTCTTTTAAGGTTGTTTTTTGAATCTTAAAATTTGATGCAAACTGTTGTGCTTTATATTGATAAAAATATAATCAAAGATCTGTTGTTCAACTTCAGGTGGCTGTATCACTGTAGGAACGTAAGCGAACATCAAAAACCCTCTGCTGAATAGATAGATATTAGATTTGCAAATTACCTACCAATGCCCTTTGGGGTAAAGCCCTTCATGAAATCATTGTCAATAAGTTTCTGTTGGGTTGACTTATATAATAGGTTGTTCTTCAAGATTTCACAGGAGAGAGATTAAATGTTATAAAGTACAAAGTACAGAAACTCCGTAGGGCAATCTAAATGATGTTATAGGAACTGAACTATATTACAAAGAATATTAAACATATTTGCAATCTTCTGTTATTTGTCATGTGAATGCCAGGCCCCTTTCTGTCTAGTGGATTGCATAGATATGCAAAGGAGAAATAACAAAAGCTAATCAGTTTTGTTTTATGTAAAGCTGTTAATATGTAGATACTTGAGTTCCCTATAAATAAATAAATAAGTAAATCTGAGTATTCTAAGGATGCATGTTGATGTTGTGTAAATTGCTTCGAGAAGAGGAGCTGCTGTAATCACTTCACTTGAAAAAGGAATATACTTAAAAAGAAAACAGGATGACACAGCCAATGTTGTGCATCTGTGCTAAAATTACTGTGAATTTGCCAAGTTTCAGTTGACCCGAGACACTTGGAGTAATGCTGGTGGGAACTTTGCCTCCTTGGGAAAACAAACCCGAACTGTCCCCTTCTCATTAGTGTAGAGACCCATGGATATGAAGGGTAGGAATCAGGGCAATGGCTCCAGCATGCTGGAGATAAATGGGGAAATGAAATGTTTTTGTGATGTGCAGCGTCACATGGTGGGGAACTGGAAGGGAAGGTGAAGCTTCTGTTGGTCATGGTAAAGTTCATGGCATGGTTACCAGCCCTGCAGCCTTGCAGGGCCCCAGCGATGGGCCAGGGCTTAGTGATGGTGATGGGTGCACTGAGTGAAGAACACGAGTTGTGGTGTGTGCTTGGAAGGAGGCTGCAAAAAAAAAAAAAAAAAGGACAAGTTGTTTTACAGCTGTCTGGTTTCATAGATAGCTACTGCAGAGCAGGATTTTCTATACTACAGTTAAATGTCAGGAATATGCTGAGGGTTAATGTGTGTGCTGCTGTGCATACAAGATGACTGTCCCCATCTGCTTTGAGTCAGCAGATCTTATTGGAGTCACTGAATATCCTGGGAGTCAAATGTGAATCTTTGAGAAATCGTGGTATCTTTGGAGCATCTGCCTCCTACACTTCCAAACACCAGAGACAGTCCTTGTGAGTGGCCAGGAAATGCAAACATCCTTTATGTAATTATCATTTGTATCTCACCATGTTACTCATTCTATGATGCTCCTCAGCTTCCAAGACTTAACAGTATTTTTCACACACTTCCATCTGGGTAACATCTGCCTGCACCCATCCAGTAGACACCCACCTGAGCAGGAATTCCTGCAGCAGAGAGATTTGGACCTTGTTCTGATCTCCCTCAGAGGAATTGTCAGTGAGGGTTCTGGAAGGCATCTTTGTGCTCAGAGCTGTTGTCTGGAGGTTCTTTAATTTACATAGGAAGCACGTATTTCCAATTCCCATGCAACAGTTCAGTGTGTGTGTTAGAAGGCAGAACGTTCACAACACACATAGCAGCTTGTTCCTGGGTAAGCAGGAGACCAAACCTTGTACTGAGAGGCCTTTGTCAGTTGGACCATAAACTTCTTGTATGTTTTTCTCATTACTTTCTCTAGTGCTTAGAGACACATAAACATCCTAATAGCTCAGTAATTGTATAAACATTTGTAACAAGACAGCATGTTTTCCTCAAGAAAAATAAGGAAAAATCTCAGTCTGGGTGACCCTAGTATAACTTGAACAAGTGGAGTTGTACATCCATCTTGCTAAATAACATCCTATGCATAAAAATCTTGAAAAGACCTCAACCAGAGTTTATCCCTGTATCCTTCAGGCTAGGTATTTTCTTCAGAGCAGCTTAAAAATATCCAATATAATTTAAAATAAGTTATCCAAATAAATGGCCTGTTTTGGTGCTTCCTTGTTTTTCTGGCTAACCTGATTCCAGTAACAAAGCCATCTCTGCTACAACTAAGTTTAGTCTTATCCTCAGCGTCACTTAAATAATCAAACTGTTTCTTATTTGTCAAAGTCTATTCAGCTCAGGGAAATTTAAAAAATCTGCTCTTACTTCAAGACCTTTGTTGCAATAACTTAAACAGTAGTCTTGCAACCATCTTTTCTCTTCACCCCTGTTTCTGAACTGCAGGATAAGGCTATTTCTGTTGAAACAAATCGAGCTGTTAAGGTTGCAGAGCTGCCAGAGATGGCTCTGCTATTTCTTCCTCTGAAAGTAAAGATGACTTCAGCTTGTTTCTAATTGTGTGATACAGCTTCAGTAAAATGCTGCCACAAGCTGTTGTGGGCAGTCCTGCATTGTTGATTCATCCAGATATTAAGTTATGTAGCCAAAATCAAATATATGATAACATAGGTCCTACACCTTAATACAGGTTCAACTTTTTGCAGTTCCCAGTGTCTAAATTAGTGCCGTTTTCAGAGGCTGCAGCTTCTCTGCCTTTTAGAGAGATGTTCAAATGCTGTATGTGATGTGACATCTACTTGTCTCACTTGAGGTCTTGGTGATGCAGAGTTTATGCTGAAACCAGCAGTGGAGGGAGGTCCCCAGTACAGAGGACACTGAAGTGGCCCGAGGACCTGGCATCTCTGTCCAAGGCTGTTTCAAAACTGTTGTCTCAAAAGTGTCTTGCTGGCATTTAAAAGGCCCTTAGGCAACAGAGCTCTACTTAGAGTTGTGTGATATCAATGAAAGACAAAGTATTTTCCCAAATCTTGGAATAGGGGAAAGGGGGAAAAATGCTGCTCTTACTTCTATTGCATCTCTGTTGTTTTAGAATCTCTCCTTTTTAAGAACAACAAAAAATTGGGAAAATCAGATGTGTGTCCAAGTAAAAGTCAAAAGAAGGATCAGTATATTTAGAGACCTTGATCTCATTAAGTGAAAAATTTGTTCTGCAAGCATCTGCAATTTTCTAGTGTCTTTTAAAATGATACCATGTGGTACAAAAATGCTCTAACAAACAAATCTGTACTTTTGTAGGAGGAATCAATGTGTTTTGAAAGTCTTATCAGTGTAATTTATTTCCCTGAAGTTTTTAAAGGAAAATAAAATGGTTTCAGGAGAATTTTGTTACTAATGATATTTTGGTTTCCAGGAAGGAGGTTTGAACTGTGAAGATTTTATTTGGCAGTGTAGGAAAAAATCCCATAAAAGTTATGAAAATCAACATGTCAGTTTACTCTCAACTTTGATACTGTCAAGAAATGTAACTAATAAAAAAATGCTAGCAACCACATGATGACTGTTTTTTGAACAGATTTATACTATAGGTTGTAATTAACACTTTAATTAAAGCTCTAGTACATGTTACCAGAAATTAGGTTGCTTTTTCACACCACTTCATGTCTCTGCCAACTTTGATTATAGTTTGAATAGTTGATAAAATTTTATAGTTCTGTGGTCGTTCAGCATGTTTTTTCGGTTTTGGTTTATGTTCAGTTGTTCCTGCCATCATTCAGGTGATGTCTAAGGAACTCTGAATTGTGTTAGTACTTCACTTCAGTTGCTCACTTTTCTGAAAGCAGTTTTAATGGCAAGGTCATCTTACTGATGGTTTTTTTAATATTTTTTATTTAAGTGGGGGGGTGGAACCTGTGCTGCTAGTACTGTTCATTAAACAAGTAAGATATATAGGCCCAACTGAATTTAATTTGTTGAAACTGATTTTGTTGCTTTATAATGCACTTTTGTTGCAGATGAATACAAATGTTCCTTGTATTACATTGTGGTGCTAAAAATAAATACGTATTTGAAAACTTGTAGCCCTCTTCTCTGTTTAAAAAACAAACTCCTTTGCCACCCACAATGTACTTGAGTAAACCTCGTGCCTCTAAAACACAAAGCTTGGTGCCGTATTTTAACTAGGTGTTCACTGATGCTATTTAACATCAGCACATTATGGGATATGCTTTTCTTTGCAGAATCTCTATCTGTATATGCTGTTTTATAATACTGCTGTCACTATCCAAACTTCTAATTGATTTTAAGTGCATAAATGGTTCTAGTTATTCCAGGTCTTATTTAAACAGTGTTTAGGTGTTTAGAACTTTGACTCATAAACATGTATTTTCAGTTGGCTAGGGAAATTTTTTTCCACTTCTAAATGGTATGAAATGATTTATTTCTCAAGAAATATGCATTGGTTCTAAGTCTCATCCTCCTCCTGTCTTCAGCCTGTAATTATCAGAGTTGAAAAATCAACTAACTGTTGGAGTTAGTCAGTTTTTATTTATTTTTGGGTGAAAGGTTCAAAGCTGAAGGACTTTCATAACAAATGATAGGCCAGAGCTTGCACAGTAGCAATCAACTTCAACAATGCAATGATACTCTAAAAATTTAATTTGATAGGTAGCAGTAATGTCCTAAGTCTGTGATTACTGTTTACTTGGGAACACAGTTTTCTTTTAAGGGATCCATAAAAAGTGATTAAGAAGAGTGCATTACTTGACAGTCAGTATATGGTAGCTGTGTAGTCTGTGTCCTTACCGCATGTTTCTTTCAGTTCTGGAAACCGAACAGATTGAAATACCCTTCAGTATTGCTTTTAGTTGAGATGCTGTGGATTATCGCCACTTAATAGCACATTCTCTAAGAGTACATTTAGAAAAATGCATTTAGCAACAGAATGTCTGGTTGTTCCTCCGAACCCCTCTCCTGGGTGGTGCCTGTGTCAGATTCTGTTCCGAAAAGCATGTGTGGTGTGCATTCAGCAGCAAGTGACCCATGTTGTGGTGTGGCTGTGCTGGTGTGTGAAGAGAGGATGCTCTCCATGAACTTGTGCTGTGGTGTCACAACGCGCCGAGGCCCAGACAGCGCCCCTTGACACACCTCCTGTTGTTTAAACTATTAATCGGTCACTCTGCTGTGGCAGAGCCAGGTCAGGATAACTGCTAGGTTAGCCTTGTCAGTGCATCTGAAATAACCCCAACTTCCTGCAGGCGTGACTTACTCTGGTTTTGAGAGAAATGGTCTTTCTGGTGGAAAGTGGTGCAAAGGTTAGAGAATCTCTAGACTGAAAAGAGATGTCTCCAGTGCCCAAAGATGATGAATCACTATGTATTTAATGAATGTAAAAGTAATTTTGCAATATTTTTCCAGAGCCAGATGCTTGTCAGGTGGTCACAAATATATTGTCTAATTGTTCTTAACTGCATACTTACTCTGTATATATATGAAATTGCTAATTACTTAATTGTAAATTAGTAGTGGTGGTGATAGTCTGTTAGGAGAGTAACTTACAAGTACTCGAACATTGAGAGATTAAAATCCAAGTTTTCAAACTCTATCAAAAGCTTAAAGCTTATGAATCCACATCTTTTGTAAATTACAGCACATCTGGAATTGGACCACTTGGATCTTAATTCTTATATAAGCACGCACAGGGTTAACAAACTTTAAAATTGCAAGTGAAAGAGCCAAAATGAGGGTGATGTGGTTGTTGTGCGTTAGAATACCTCTTTTTGGTGAAATTGCATCCCTCTCTTAAGAATGATGGTAAGACTTGTAATAAAGTAGCTTTCCTGTTGAAGTAAAATATTATAATGGTCTTTTAATAGCATCTTAATGGTCTCTCTGAGGACGTGCACTGAAATAATTTTACCTTCTCATAATTGCACTTCATAGTGGACTGTAGCAGCACAATTTAAGGTCTCCTTAATTTTTTCATTTGTTTCTTCAATATAACAAACCTCATAAGTTACCATTCTGTCAAATAAAGGAAGTATTAGATTTATTTTGATTGCTTTATTAGGTGTATCTTCTACACCCCTGTCTATCTCAGCAATAATATAGTAGTAACTGACTTTTGTAAAATGTTTCCTCATTGTGTAATAACAGTGATGTGTGTATTGAATTGATGTACAATCCAAGGGGAGACTTGCTCCTGAGACCCTCGTTATTTCATGCGTATGTGTGACTCAGAAGCTTGGCATCCTGAGGAAGCAGGTTGTTACATATCCACTGCTTATGTTGCTCTGTGCAAATAGACTGAAACTGCCTGCTCAGCTTTGTTATTTTTGTGAAGCCAGGTGTTGAACGGAAATCGTTCACTATAAACCTGGCACAGCTTCAGCTCAGCAAGGTCAGCTACAAATATGCTATAATTAAAAGAAAATTTTGCAATGAGTTTCTGTGTCATGATAGTACTCAGTATTGCTACTGAATGATTTGAAACTTTTAACTGTGTTTTCATGTCAATGGCATGGCAGGCCAAGATTTCACCCTGAACTTGTTCATACTATGACAGTATTTCAGTTCCTATCATAGAGGTATTAATTTTAGGTAAATATCCTTTATAAACAAGCTAATTCTAATCTTTAGCTTCAGTTTATAAGAGTATCAGGGCCTATTTTTGAATGATTCTGTAATACTCTATCATTTATTCACTTTAATCAAGTGCTTGAATATGTTATTAGCATTCTGATAGTTCATGTTGCAGCATCTATGCATGTGTTACTTGTCAGTGTTTGCCATCATTTCATCTGGACACCAACTGTGTATGTGCTATCCAACACCTGAAGGGGAAGGCCTCCCTCTGAGAGAGAGGGTTGTGAAACGGTGAAGGATTGAGCTTGTTTGTCCAGAAACTGCATATAATTAACAAGGAAAGCATATTGAAAGCACCAAATAGAAATAAGGTCTTGTCCCAGCTATCCATCTTGTCTGTGACATCCAAGAAATAGCAATTCCCTAGTGTCCATGTATTCTTTACTTTTTCCATTTCTGAATCAAGTGGATGGAAAATAAGTTTTTGTAGATGACATTAGTATGTCTTGAGGACACTTTTGCTACAATGGGAATATATAATTTTCAAATTCTCTAATAGAAATGTCTGAAATATTTATATCAGTCTTGTTCATTCTCTTACTGTTACCCTTACTAAAATATAATTTACTTCTTTCTTAGGAGTTCTGTTCGTCAGTTTTGACTTGAAAGGCTTCCATGGAGGCAACATTAATTATTTATATTAGCAAAACCCCAGCCAATTTGTATGCTCCAAAATTATTTATGTTTTCAGTTTTCATTTGTTGATTAGATTTTCCTTGTGCTACAAGTTCACTTTTGAAGTAAGGAACTATTAGATCTATTTGCCAACAAACATGCTTAGGTGAAGTGTAGTAGCTCTTGCTGTTAAAGCTTTACCAAGAACATTCCTTTATTGTATTTAATCAGATGGGTAGCTCCTGACACATTGGTGTGTTTTTGTTTTCATTTTACAGAATTCTATTTTACATCTCTTGTCTCTCCCTTTGCCAGCTGAAAATGTTGGTGTTTTATCTTGGTCTATTAATGTTTTCTTAAAATCATTTTATAGGCTGCTGGCAGCTCAAATACACTTTTAATTAGATTTTTATTTTCCTGTTAATGGCAGAACCACCCAAATGAAGTTTCACAATTAACAGTTATGGAACTTTCTGTGTGGAAAGGGCTGCTGGGTTTCTGTGGGAGGGAAGGTTAAAATAAAACACACCAAATAATTGGAAATGTATTTCACAGGCATGTTGGCATGAAGCTAGTGCAGTGCTGGTCCTTATCTCAACCTTTGCTGAATTCACCAGGATTAAAGCTTGTTAACATGTTTGCAAATCAGGTAGTACTACTAGTACTAGTAGTAGTGCTGATTTGGTTACTAGTATGCTGCTAGTATTACACCTTAAAATGCTTCTGCCTGGATAAAGCCAGCTATGAAATATGGGGTACCTTGTATCTAATATACTGTTTGGGGGTTTTGTTTTTGTTTGCCTGTTTGTTTTTCGTAAAAGACATTTTCCTCTTTTTGTCAAACCTCATTGGTTTGATAATTATACTTGAAACCCTTCAATAATAACATTTTTGGTAAAAAAAAAAAAAGAATTTAGACCTAGTGCTGGCTGTCTCAGCTAATTGAATTTATTACATTTTTCTACTTTCCATTATTCTCATTTCTACAGTAGTAAGGGTAGTCCTGTAATAAGCTATCTGAATGCAAACTCTTGTACAGATACTAAAGCAATAATCAAGTTGGTTCTTTGCTTTGAATTTGTAAGATAATTGTGTTTTGAGTTACAACTGCCGCAAGAAGAAAGCTAGTGGAAATCTGTAAGTGCTTGTTCAAATGACAGCATTGATATATGCTTCTTACACCATGTCTAGATTAGGAAGATGGATGTCATTTAAAATATGTTCGCTAGAACACTTTAAACATTCCTGCAGCAAGTGTTCAACACATCTGAAAATGTGTTTGCTTTATCTAGCTATACAGAATCCTACTGAAAAACTACTTTTTGAGACACTTGGTTTAAAAATTAGGTAGGTCTATCCAAAATGACATCAATCATAATCTATATAACAACCTGAACATCTATTAACATCGTTCATAATTGTATGAAATTAAGTTTATTAACACTAGCAGGTTATACACAAAACTAGACCATAGCTCATGGTTTTTCCTGGAGTTTTGCTCTTAATTTTTACACAGTTTGACTACGTGTTTAGACAAAAGAGTGCAAGTGATCTCTTTTGTAATTTTTCCTACCCATTTTACTTTGTACTACACCTTTAATCTTTAGCTCAATATTTTAAGAAGACATGAATTGAAACACGAATGAAATATTAAAAATATTCCTATAGGTACTTAATGAATTTATACATATTACATTCAAGATCAGATTTTTTGTTCAATCCTGTAGTGTCTGGATAGACTTTGGCACACCTACCAATTCTGATGCTTGGCTATTTATTGCTTTTCTTCCTGGCGTTATCTTGTCTCAGTTTTATGAACAAAAGAATGGACCTGTTTATGTGACTCCTTATCCTTATTGCTGTTGATTAGAGATACCCAAGGGGCACTTTTAGCTCTTGCAGTCCTGCCCAAAGCTACATCTCATCCAAGTGGGGAATCTGAGGAAGCAGTAGCAGCAGAAGATATCTTTTTATAATTTTTCCATGAGACTATTTCTGCCCTCTGGCCCATTGATTTTCAAAGAACCTTTTAAAGTACAGCTCCAAGCCTGCTTTGAAAACTAGAAAAGACATGATTCTCTGTAGGTAGTGTGGGGCTTCCTTCTCTACTGTATTTGTTAGAACTCACAGTATTGAGATATTGATGAGATCAGAAAAGCAATATGGTTCAGGGAGTACCATTCTCTTGAATCTGTGCATATTAGCAGATATGGCACGTTCAACTTTCAGACGTGAATTTAGTTCTGCAGTTAAAAAAAAAAAAGGGAAGAAGAACAAAAACAATTTTGTCTCCTTGAGCCAAATGAGGGAGTGATGTTCCAAAGAGAGGAAATGTTGCCGCAAGCCTTAATATAGTTGTAGATTTTAATATAGTTTTATATAGTTTTATAGTCTTTTTGCATTTGAAAAATAGCTTGTAACCCCTGTACCAAATACTTAAGTTAACCTCTGTGTCACATTTTGAAGCTTGCTTCTGTGCTAATGGAGAGATATTATGTTGTATTCAGATAGCTACTAGAACATGTTATAGTCAAAATACAGTATTGTTTAGTCGTCGTATAAAGAGAGATTAGAGGTGTTGAAAAACCTCCAAATAGAAGATGTAATGCGATGAAGATGAGGGTAAATGAGGAAAGGGGGGTCTTAAGACCTCTGACTCAATTCTAGAAGGGGTGTGTCAGGGGGTGGTTTGTAGGATGAGCAAATTAGACATTGGATATGTTTCCTAGATAGGATAATTAAATAGGGTTATAAATCTGTAGAATTCTGTATGCTGGCGCACACGTCATTGTATTCTGATGGCTAAAAGCTTTTAGCCAAACTTTAGTAAAAGACCTTTTTTCGCCTTGACCCTGTCTTGGAAGTTTTTCCTTGGATTTCTGGCAACAGAAAGAGAGGCTCATGTCTCTTCAGACGTTTGTGGAGCAACCTCAGGTGCTTTAGAACAGAATCTGTTCTAGTCAAAGCATAGTAATTCTTTATGCTTTCTGTAATTCAGTCCCATCCTACGTCATCCTTGAACAGGGGCATTTCTTAAATGCCATCTTTGTATTTATATTAATTGAGAAGTTTGAAATTTTTTCTTACTGTTGTTTGTTAGGAGCCATTGACAGAGGAAGTTGGTAACTACTGAAGAATGGCACAACATGGCTAAATTGAGGGGGAACAGTTCCTTTAATGTGGATGTTATATTGAAATTAACTTCAATCCATCCACTAAAAAGTTTTTAATTTCATTACACATGCTCCAGAAATTAATTTCTTGTTTAGTATTCTTGACTGGCTCTGCTGTAGCTCCTTTTTGCATGCAAATTCAAAATGCATACAGCTTAATTCCTCATAGTTGCTTCCAACCTCTAATTTATCACAATTGAATCATTGTTCTCGGGTTCACTGTGCAATTAGTGACTGCCTCTTTGAATAGATGCACCTTTCTCTTTCTGCTAGATTCTCTTTTCTGCAATCTAATTTGCTTGAAGGCAAGCACATTATAGATAATCATAGAATGGCAATGAAAGAGATGTGCTCAATTCCTTTTTTATCAGTCTTCATATGCCTGATGAGTTCTCCTGTTACTTTGGTTACTCTGCTGGTGTTGCTGTGACTTTTTTTTCAAGGAATGAATTCTTAGTTTGGACAGTCAATAAGATAACAGCCTTTCTTTTGTGTCATATGAGCTGGTTGATAGTGTAGCAGACCTCTGAACATTCTTCTATGACTGCTGTTTACTTGAGTATCAAGTGCTTATCCTCCCCTGCTTTCTTCTGTGACTTACCAAGAGAGTTTTTATTATCTTCAACCCAAACTACTTTATTTTCAAAGGCTGTTTTCCTGAAAGCTTTCAGTCAGAAAAAAAGGAACTGAAAACATATAATCTGTAATAAATCTCACCTCTTACATTGTGTAGCTGCTTATGTGATTTGTGAACTTTAGATTGCAAGGGTGAGGAGGTCTGGTTATGTTACCTAAAATAGAGGTTACAGTATTTTCACAACATTTCTAAGCTATACAGGAAAGCAAACAACTTCTAAAGCCTTTATTTCCAAATATTATGGAGAATGTGAAACAGCAATTGAATTACAACGTCCCTCAGAGAAAATAAAAAGAAAATTGCTTTTGCAAAGAAGTCTCTAGTATAATTTTGTCATTTGGCTGTTTGTACCTGCCATTTTGGCATATTAATCCTAGCAGATAACTATGTAATCACCATGCTTTCAGTAAAAGGAGAGGAAATTAAATGAAAGCAATTCGTGGAAAAGAAATGGAAATGCAGTTTTATAAATAGTGAAGTACAAAAGAGTAAGGACTAGTAGTGAAATATGACCTGGTTTGACAAATTGAAGGCAATTTTAATAAAATAGGGAAAAATGCAATTAAAGTTTTCATGATACCTTAATGCCAGAAGGACATTGAAGAAAGTCTTTGAAAATAGCTAGCTAATTTCAAAGCTTTGAGTCTTGGCTGTTTATTTGCTTCAAGTATTGGATAATTAATTAGTTAATAGTTGTAGATTTAGGGGAGGTAATATGGTAATATGTATCATTTTCCTAATAACAGTTGCATATTTCATTGGTTTTGGGAATCTTACAAGGGGAAAGGATGGACTGGTTGCTGTTTATAATGTGTAACATTGCTTGGCCGTGTGGCAATAAGCAGTATTTTCAGAGTAGCAGGATGAAATGTGTGCTTTTAACTTTTTAGCTCAGCAATGAAAATCACAAAGGTCATCACAAGATGCAACCTCAGGTTTAATGAGAATTTAGTATTTCATCTAGAAATAATACTGAGTTTCTGTAAGAGCTGAGTTTTCAAGTCAAGCAGCAACACTTAAAGCAGTTGATTTTTTTGTAAAAATAATTTAATATAAATCTGATTTCCTTTGGTGTATGCATGATAACATCTAGCCCTGTAATACTTGATACACGTGTTTAAGTGCCTGTGAAGGAAGGTTTTTGTCTCAGCCTCTGTATTTTTTAAAAACCTGTTCTCCCTGTCCAAGTAATTTATTCTGTACTAAATATGTAAACCTTTATTCCATGTAAATCTAGGAGTTTATTCTATAAACGTTTATTTTAAAGGTATTTATTACAGGTATCTTTAAAGCTCAGCAGTCTTTGGTATTTAAAATACAACTTTCTAAATAGTTATAAGACAATTCATTTATTAAAAAAAAAATGTTACTTTGAATTTCTTACAACTATTGACTATTCTTATAGTGTTGTATATTCTTATAGTGTTGTGGCCTTCACCTTCAGCCTTAGGCTGGTTTTGGATACAAATCCTTTTTCTGAGCTCTTATGCAGAGGCCAGGCAGAAGAAAATGTTTGGGATGCTCTTCTGGTAAAAAGCTTGTAATTCCTGTTCCTTCTTGGCCAAGAAGGCATGATCCACAATGTCCCTCACTTGAAATAGGAAGTTTTTAATGATCCTAGATCCTCAGGGATTCTGTCCCTGTTTTGTTTACATCATATGTATAAAGTAAAAAAAAGCCTAGAAAGACCATTATTTCTGTACAAGCTATTCTTGACACACTTGACTCTCTCAGTTGAAATTAAACCCCTAAAATGCCTGTCATCCTGGAGAATCTGTTAATCTGACATCTGACTGTTTGGCAGAGAGAGGAAACTCAAATACAAAGGACTTAACCCTTTGCAACCTCTCCTTTTCTAATTAGTGGCTGCCTGTTTGGAACAAGCACCAACTGGTGAGTAGAGATTCCTCTCAAGCCTTGGGTACAGTGTGGTGAAACTCTCCTGCTATCGGTGTTTTTTACTTACAATGATTAAGCAGTGGAAACACATCAGAATAGGGAACTACTTAAGAGACTATCTAAGGAAATGCAGACATGGTGGTGGCTTTGTAGTGATCCTCTGATGAGATTTGAAGTGTTTTTCCCTTGTAATGAAATATAGTAGGTTCTCCATTTGTGCATATAGCACTGTTTGAATTTCTGCCACTTCTAGGCCCAGAATGGTGCTTGTAACTGGGGGCAGACACCTTCTGTGACAGCTGAGCATTCGCTGCTCCTGCCTTTTCGTAATTTCTTATTTGTACGGAACGTGCATAGTTTATCCTTTAATTACCCAGTTTTAAGTTCTGCACACCCATTTCTGGTTTCTCCTATGCAATGGCTCATCTTTATATGACTTTGTGTGGGCATGGCTCCATCCCTTAAGTGATTGCTGTTGAACTAAATGTAAATGTAAAATGCCACTTCTTACAAATAGCAATTGTAGTAGCTTCCCTCTTCCTCTGGAAGATTAATATTGTAACTAAGAACTCTGAAATTGTTCTGAATATGCACTGAACTGTATCCTCATTGCAACAGGGCATATAAGGTTACATTGAGCTTAATTCACCAGATGTGGGACTTAAAGGAAAGTCCTAGGTAGGTCATGTGGAACTTAGCTAAGACTGAAAGCATCCGGATGAAGCTTGCAGAGCATTGCCACTGCATGGCAGGACAGGGTCTGCCATCCCTTTCTGCTGCCTTGTCTGACTCCTTTTTCCACTAGGCAGTGAAACCACGGCAGAAGTGGCACCCTAAGCATTATTTAAAAGCACGTTTGTGGGTTGCAGTGAATTTGCATTGGATTGTATCTTGATGGAGACCTGTCCCAATTCTTGTCTGAATTGATGGCTTACACTGGGCATTACTTGTGGAGTTGGGTGGCAAGGAGTACAGGGGTGGCCTGTGTGGGAGGAGGTCCTGAGCTGCCCTGTGATGCTGTAGCTGGTTCTGGCTCACTCTGAAACAGATGAAAACAACTGACTATGGGTCACAACTTCAGAGGATCATGTGGTGTCTCTGGTCATGCCTGTTGGAGAAAGGGGATGGCTACAAAGACACATGAGAGATAATATGAGGTTGCACGTGAGGACATACAGAAGGCATTGGTAGGAGGGAAGAGATATGCCTTTGGAAAGGGAGATCAGGGAAGCAGCAAGAAGTGAAAAGAAGGGGATGAAAAGAGTAAGAAGAGGCAAAAAGAAACTTCTAGACCCTGATCCCAGCCTCTTGCAATGGCTGTTCTCTCTGTGAAGTGACCAAGTGTAATGTGTGGTGAAAACTGGTAGAGCTGGGATAGCAGCAAGGGAGGAGCAGCACTGGATTGAAGTGGGATCTTAGTGGGGGAGGTGCTCCCCTAAGTGCTAGTTTAACTCTTGGTCTTTTTTCCTCAAAACCTGAATCTGTAATTAAAAGTATATGTTCATTGGCAGTAAACTAAATGGATTTCCTAAGTCAAGACTGCTTTGCCCATGTGACTCTAATTCCAGAAAGCATTTCAACAGCACCATTATGTGGGCAAAAAAGAGCAGATGGAAAGCAAAACAGTGAAAAGAAATGTGGTATTTTCTGAGTGGTCAGTGGTCTCATCCACAAGAGCGGATCGCTTGTTCCGTCTCAATAATGGAGGGAAATGTGCAGCTTCAGGGGGTGCTTTTTCCATTTATACAGTTTTTTAAATGATGCAGGAGCTAAGAAGCGCTGATGAACTTGCTTTATTTTACCCTTCTTGTGAAAATTTTTTCATACTTAATCACTAAAACATGACAGAAAATATCTGAAGCATGTACCACCTATTTTTCCTTTAATCTTGGTTCATTCATTAACTTCCTCATATTAAAAGCCCTCCAAGACACAATTAACCCTTTTTAATATTGTGAAACTTGAAACAATCATTAAAACTCATTAAAGCAGAGAAACTTACTTTCCAAAGCAGTTTAATATAAAATTTTTCCTGATTTCTTTTCTTGTGGATAGAGTAGAATACTAAGGGTATGGCCATCACAGTTCAGTCTTAACTGGCTATTGAAGTAATTAATGATAATTGGTTGCTTTGCATTGCAGAACTGTGCTTCGTGATGGAAGATCCTTTGATGAAATAATTTTCTATAATGGAATGTTGTCTTCTGAGTATGCTTTATATAATAACGATACTGTCAGCAAGTCCTTTTTGTTCAGTAAGAAGAAAATATAATTGAAGATAAAAATGCATTACTCAAAGATTCACTTTTTTCTCCATCTTTACATTCTGCTTTATTGTGGATTGTGCTGTTCCCACAAGAAAGGAAACATCTACTTACATTTCTTGATTTACCAAGTTGTTTCTGTTTTTAAGATTCTTTAAAATGCACAAACATGCAGTCAGTTTTATTTTCAGTACTTGCTTCATTGCTCTTGTTTTAACATACATGAAGGTTGAATTTTATCTCACTTTAAAGAAAAGTAATTTGTTGGTATTTTGTTAGTTACCTAATATGTTCCTGGCATTATATAAACAATCTTAGAATGGAGAATTTAATTAGAATTCCCAAAATTCAGAGTAACTTTCTAAGCTCATAGGCCATGCTGTCTTCATGCTGAATGTTTTTGCAGGATGGAAAGGACTAATTGCAAAGAGAACTACCATGAAATAAAATGGTGACTTTTAAGCAATAAACTGCCTTGAGTTTGCTGTAACTACAATAAAACTATAATGAAGCACTATCAAAGTGTTGATTTATTTGTACTACTAATATTAGAAGTAATGAATTTGTAAGATTTACAGGTGTGGTTATAGCATTTGCTGTCCATTTTATTATTCAACTCAACAGATATTGTATCATACAATTGTAAGGTATTTTAGAAACTTTTACTGAAGAATAATATTCATAGGAAAATAGTTTTGATATTTAGCCCTCTATCACAGAAGTAATCATCATGGATCTTCTAATTTTATCTGTTTTATCTTAAAACTATGACCAAAAAAACCCCTCACAAAAAACAACAGGAGAAGGATGTGCTTTTAATTTTTGTCAACTGTATTTGATAACTAAATTCAAAGTAGTTGTATTTTCTAAAATACATTACTTGGGAACAAGTGCCTTTTTAAAATATAAGCAGGACAATTTATGTTTTGAAAATGCTATTTGTTATATAATTAAAAAAACATTGTATAACTAGTAGAACAGGATTGTTGGAACTGCTCAGCATCAACCCAGTCCTGTCCAGAAGAAACTGAAAAATGACAGGACTTAGACCAGTCCTTGAAAATCTCCATGTAGCTATGTTGTTATATTCTTGTCTGCTTCCTCAATGAAGTTAAGGTAAAATTCTACTTAAAATTACAAATCAAGTGAAATATGATGAAAACATAGTTATAGGCAGATGTGAAAGCTGTAATTTGCTAGGATTCCTCTTAGTTGATGGAAAGCAAAATATCATAGAGACAAAAATTTGGCAGAGAAATGATGAAGGGTAAAATCTATTTGGATACACCCCTGCTTAGAGGTAAGCATTATGAATGGGAAAGTATAACGTGAATTGCCATTGCAAGCAATGTAGACATTTCAAGAAATAACAAAAGTAATAAAAATGTATTTGTGGATTTGTGCCTTGTTAATAAAGTACCCTCATTCTAATCAACCCTGCAATTATTTCTAACAGTCTTTTCAGCTTATCTGATACGACTTCAGAATGCAAAGCTCTCTCAGCCACAGTGATTTGCTGTAGCTACTTCTCAGTACCTTGAAAAAAATACTGTGATTGTTTATAAAGGTGACTTTTTCCTTCTTTTTAAGGTATGGGATGCTGTAGATACAGGCTGCTGTTTAAAAACATACTCCTGCCACTCCTCTGCTGTTCGAGCTGCCCGATGGTCGTCTTGTGGAAGAAGGATCCTCAGTGGGGGCTTTGATTCCACACTGCATTTAACAGATGTAGAAACAGGTAAAGGTCATGAAGGGTGCATTGTAGCCCTTTCTTCATTGTGTACAGATAACTTGGGATCTTAGTAGCCTTAAATAAAGATAAAATATAGATATAATCTGTAGATGAAAGTTAAGCGTTCTTAAAACACGTCCTTAACTTTAAAAAATATATCTCGGTAATTAAGAGTAGTTGGAGAAATTTGAGAAAACTGAAATATCTTTAACTTCATGATCACATTTAATTTCAGTTGTCAGATACTGCATGGATAAATAGAATGAAATGTGTATTTTTTATGCTCTATCATGGTCATTTGTTAAAGTGTTTGAAGAGCCTCTTAAGGCTGACTTCAGTAACATTTATACATATGGTTAATTTAAACATAGGCTTGTATCTCATTGTCAGTTGGGTGCGGTTTAAGTTTGTGCTTAAAATTAATTAGCTGTTTTGGTTTTGTTTATTTGTTTGGTTTTTTTCCCCTGAATAGAACCTTAATTAGGAGTATAGAAACTTAAATTCTGGTATGAAACCTTGAGACTGAACTTGGGTTGCTTTGATGCATTTATGAATTTGATTTGGGATTTGATTGTTGTAACATTAAAAACTAATTTCCTGGATGCTGTCTATCCTCATGTCTCCTTCACAAACTAAAGTGCTTCTGTCAGCTGTTCTTCTTCTCTCTTTTATGTATGTTACCAGCATTCATACAGCAGTGTTCACTGGGGCTCTGCATAATAAGATGCCTCTCTGTGTGTGTAAATGAATTAGGTCCAAAACAGGACTTTGTCAAGGGAAGAGAAGCAATTTTCTGTTTTCCATTTAATTTAAGTGTTTAACTCCTGAAAAGGTGCAATATTTTTTGTAAGACTACAACATAAATGCCTACAAAAATTGCGAGCAGTTATTGTCTAAAAGGGTTTTCTCTCAGGTATAAGCAAGAAGTACATTGTATGTGAATATGTGCAGAGCAGAATTCCTATTCAGATGAACTGGGAAAGTGGCCAAGGAAAGTTGTGAATATTGTTCACATTAGAAAAAGATTCTTTTCCATGCTCTAAGACTTTATTTTTCTCAACAATTGTCATACCAGAAGTGTTTAAATTCAGTGATCGCTGGAAGGGAGCTGTTGTAGTGTGGGAATGTAAAATATGTTATGCAATACTGATGTTTTGAGAATATTCAGGTTTTTCACGGGGAAAAGAGTAGTAGTACATGATGTTAATATACCAAGTCATTAACTACTTAGACTTCTTGTCTTTCTTTTTTTTTTTAAAATTTTTAGTCTTAATACAGCAACCTTTCTAGTCTCACATACAACTGAATCTGACTATCCAAGAGGACTTAGTTTTGTCTGTAATGCTTACAAATTCTACACAGAATGGCTATCTTTTTAATGGGATTTATAGCTGTAGTATAGGTTTTATGAGTCATTTGAAGGGACTACTGTAAGAAAAGTCTTGTTTTATTAAAGCATAGCACAAATTCCAAAGATCCATAATTTAAATCATATACTTTAATTTCTAGCATCTTTTTGATTTAACTGTCCAATAAAAGGATAGTAGTCTGGATTAAATTGATTACAGTTGTTCATTTATACTGCTCTAGGAAATTACAACAGTAACAAAATACATTTACTAAGTTTCAAAGCAGAGAAGTTCATAAATGGTTCTTTCCTTGTTGAGGGGTGAGTTATGTAGTGTTTCCATCTACTTAAATAAACAGCACATGTAAAATGAGTTCTTATATCCTTGGAAATCCCAGATATTATTATTGCCTTATTTCAAGAACACAGGAGTTCCTTGTAGTTCCTCTGAACGGCAGTTGTGTTATGTTTGGACCTGACTTTCAGTGATACACACCTCATTTGGAGAAGCGTAATATGAGTGATCAGACTTTTATTCTGATTTCCTACACTTGCAAGCCAACTTCTGAGTTCCTTTACTGTTGTAAAGTTACACTTCTTTTCATACATTTCAGTCAGTTCCTTTCAGAGAAACAGGGCGAGCAGTTTGCCTCTGGAATCCAAATCAATTTGATATAAAAAGCCTCATTTCCATTTGAAAAACACTAAGGCAACTATAAGATTTTGATTTACATTAGTTCACTGAATCATTCATTCCTTCTCACTCTTCATCAGTGCTGAGATGATTTCTTCTTTGATTAACTTCAGATAGATGTTAGAACTGCTCCTTCACAGAAGACTTTCAAATACTTTTTTGGACTTTGGTCTTAATTACTTTCCATTGCTAGTCTGAATTAACTACCAGTGTGTTTAAATGCAGTAAATGCATGCCAGTGGGATTTTATAAATAATAAGGCTTGCTTTAAGTCTCTGTCCTCTTGTCACTTGCATATTTTGTTCTGGTTCAACATTTTTCCAGTCTTGTTTGCTAAAATCTACTTTCTTGTCTTTGTTTTTGGTACAGATTGTATATATTACGTCTGTGTTATAAAAATTGCTACATGTCCTTCCTTAAAAGAAACCTAATGGTCTGAAGAGAATTATTTTAAAAGCATAGGAAAGATTGTAAATACAGCTTAGTCTATGCATAGTATTGAGCTGCTCAGTTTTTTTATAATTTTTTTTGTAGTTTTCTACTGGTTTTCTGTTAGGAACATAGTTTTTGTCTTATTAAATCGGAATTGTAGTCTGACTAATTGTTCTGGGTCTGATAACAGCTAGTTATGGTATTCCTCAAAGGAATGCGCCATCATAGTTTTAACTAACAGAATAAATTCTCCAGAAAATTTTCTTTCTAAGATTGGACTTCAGTTTGGATATCCCTTGTCCTAATATACTGCATGTTCTGGAGTGATTTTTTTTCATCATTATGATCTGAACAACATTAGAATAAAAGCAAACACTGAAATCTCATTAATCATGAAGCAAATTTTTTGTTGTTGGCGTAGAAATCCTGGTGTAAGGGTAGAAGAGATATCCTGAAATCTTATCCTGCAGTTTTACACCATCAGACTTCTTGCCCTTGTCATGTGTATTTAATGCAAGTTCTTATGTATAAGATCTAAGATGCTGGAAGCAAACAACAATGGGCTGATCGGAATCTCCTGAAGTTCAACAAGGACCAGTGCAAAGTCCTGCAGCTGGAATAGAGTAATCCCGTGCCACAGAACAGGCTGGTGCTAAACTGGCTAGAAAGCAGCTTTACAGAAAAACCCCTGAGAGTCCTGGTGGCTGAATATGAATTCTCAGTGTCCTGTTGCAGCAAAGAAGGTCAACTTCATTCCAGGCCAGATTAGGAAGTATTTACCTAGGATGTAGAGAAAATTATGCCAGTTTCTTCTCAGAGTTGTACAGTGAAAGGATAAGAGGCAAAGGACAAGTGCAGGGACACAGAAACTTGTTGTCTCAAGTCAGGGGTCATCAAACACTAAACCAGGCTGCTGAGAGAAGCTGTGGAGTCTGTAATTGGAGATACTGAGAACTTCAGTGGATAGACCGATAAGTAACCTGCTGCAGCTGGAGCTAATTTGAGTAAGGATTTGGACTGGAAGTCCAACCTACATGATACCATGATGAAGAACAGAGAAAGAAGAATTCAAGCTAATGAGGTACAAGGAGTTCTCTTGTCCTGGTTTGGTGCAAATAGGTGGTGTTGTGCAAGTCTTTTTTTAAACTCAATTTTTGTAGATCGTAATTTATTATCTTCAATGGTCATCCTAACACCACTAGGATGTCAAGTTAAGACTCCCCACAAATATGATTTTCTTAAAAGCTGCTGTATGCATTCAGAGTATGGGTCTGATCCAAAATATGCATAAAATGTTTAAGGATTCAAGGTTACTCATGAGTCATTCACATGAGTGGTTCTGTGGTTACACTTTGCTTGAGGCAAGTTCAGTACTGCAATGTGGAGTTTCATAAATGCTGGTAGATCCAAAAACTGCAAATGGACTGCCTGTTACTGGTTAATATTTTTTTATTGTTCTGTTTTATATACATGCTTTCTTTATAAAGATAAAGCCTTTTGAATAGTTTTGCAAATGTGATAATAACACAGCAGCAGCATGAGACTCCCTGGTTTTGTTCATCTAATAACACCACACTCACAGTCATTTTCTACTACTGATAGTCCAGACACTGTTATTTACAGAGCAGTAAATAGTGGTATATTCAGAGAGCACTGAAAATAATTGCTTTTAAAACAATTCTAGGTCAAGTACATTTGACATTTACCTTCTGTTATGTCCAGATGTAATGGAGATGCTCTACCAATTTTAGAAGGGTAATTGTATTTTTAAAATTTATTTATAACTATTTTATTTTTGGAATGTATGTTTTATTCATCAGGGTATTTTTCATTAGTCACAAATGAATTGGTATAATAGCATAGGCAGAACATTGGCTGGGTTGTTACTATTTGCATATTGTAGATACTTTTCATTTCTTTAATATTATGACAGAGGGAACGTTCCAAGAAATTTTGGCACATTTCCTACGTTACCAAATGCTGCAGTTGTATTTTAGTTCATGGACTGAGCTTGATTTCAAATATCATTTCCGCAGTTATAATGGGAGAGTTTCTTAATGGAACATTTTGTACCTCAAAGAGGATGGTTCTAATTTTGTTTTCTATATATTTTTTTCAATTCTAATTTGGTAGTCCTATAGATATAACACTATTATTGTTAATGTAATTACATTTGTTCATGTAGGAGTTTTAGTTCTCCTACCTAAACATCACCTCAGGAGAGCTGTGATTTTCTTCTGTTCCTCCCTTTCTCTCCCAGTACTATTTAGATAGTATGTTTTAAAATGCAGGAAGGTTTTATATGACACCTCAGAAAAAAGCCTAGTTGATAGATATTTTTTTGTTTGCTTGTTTGTTTTATTTTTGTTTCTTTTGAGTGCATACAGGCACCCTTGATGTGAGGTCAGAGGTTTCCTCCAAGATTCAGCAGTTTTATGAAATACATTAAATATAGTTTGGAGGTCACTCTCCAGCTAGGAAGTAACAGCATTTTACTTTTTATAGTCATTGAGGTAAAGCCTTTTCAAAAAGAAGAGAGAAAAGCATGTATTTTGGGGACATTTTAAAAATTCAAAGATAAAATGGTTTAATAGTTCAAGCATCTTTGCATGCTGTGAACTTGTGAATATGTAGGGGAAAAAAATAGGAAAAACATGTAGTTAAATAAAACTTTGGTTCTTGTAAACATAATAATTTGTAAACACACCAAGATACTGAATGGAGATGTAACAGCCAATATTGATTTGTTAAGAACAAATTATGTCTGATTAGTCTGATGTTTTTTCTCACTATTGTGCAAGAGAGAGCTTGTGACTGTAATGAAATCTTTTTATATACATTGTCTTAAGTCTTTTGTAAACACAGCAGGGAAATCCGTTCTGCTTAGCAAGATTGCTCTTGTGTCCTTTTAAGTCTTAGGCTTCACTTTCCTTCGCAGGTTTGAGTAAGGAAGTAAATGCTTTTGGGTTTTGGAGGTAGGTGTGTGACCCTCAGAACCACTAAACACAGTTACAGAAGCATCCTGTGCTTGGTAACTGTGCTGATGTTTTGTGAAAAATTCACAATGCTAAATAGCCTTTAAAACATCTGATTTCATAGTTGAGCAGTTTTGCAGTAGGCTGCTACATAAAGAAGAAGAAACATACATTTAACATATTTTTAAGATTTTTTTTTCCATTCTGTGTATGTTAGTGGTGAGCCTTTAATATATGAAGAATTGAATTAAAGCCTTTAAAGAATATAAAACACACTGCGAAAAGTATAGTGTATATTGTTACTGAAATTGTGAAAATTAAAGATTTAGAGAGACATTTACTTTCTGCTTTGAAGTAACAACGTAGAAAATGATATGTGGTATGTATTTTCCCTCAATTAGCCAAAGAGATTTTCAGAAGATACAGTTTTCTAGTCTATGAGTTGGTTGAATCTTTGTTATGTGGCCTTTAGGAACTAAACTGTGATAAATATATACCAAATAAAGGTATGTACAAGCCTGTTGAATTACACCTGTTGTGTTCTATTATGGATAAGGGAGCCTCTTGCTTAAAGGACATCATTTGCAGTACATAAAATAAGGCTCCCCAAAGCTGAGTAATTAATAAATTGAGTAATTATAGAGGAAAGCATATGTAACTGTAAATTATAATTTCCAGAAAAGTGGAGGAGGGTCTCTAGCAAGCAATGAAGTTGGATCTCCTAAGCTGTGGGAATAGGTTCCATCATAGCAGGGAAAGCCAAATTCTGCTCATAGTAGTATAACATGCTAAACAATATTTGTATAGAAAAAGGCCAAGAGTTGAACTAATTCTTTCATACTACCTAATTGCATGAGCTAATTTGCTCCATGTCTTCTTCTGCATTGATCTGTTCCATCTCTCAGGTGGATATTTTTCCTAAGTTTCTGAAGTTCAGCAAGTGCATAAAATACAGTAAAATGATAGTAAAGCCAGTAAAATGGTGAGTTCCACTGGATTAGTTATGTATATGTCTAATGCTGTTTGGACAACACACTGTGTGGAGAGCAGTGATCACTTGATGTATCCTTTATAAAGCTGTGTGACAGGATTAGTAAAGGTGGGCTGCATTGATGCTGCAGTCCAATTCAAAACTTGTTGATTATATTCCTGGAGTTTTTATTAAGCTGGGAGCCAGTAAGAACCAAATTCCTTTGGGAGCAAACTGCTATTAAACTGACCAGTGGACCTTCATGGGGAAATTCAGTATTTTCCCAGGAGCTGTGGATGAAAGTGGCTTTTCTAAAGCCACCGCAAATGATGCCTGGTTAGTGGTGTACATGAGAGGAATATCTTGTTGTTCCTATAACTGATGATTTTAATACTTTCTTCTTTCCCCATGGAGTCTTTTTCTTTTCCTGTAGCTGTTGGTGTACTGAGAACTCCCATGGCAAGAGATGGTCACTGTTAGATATGACTTGTTGCTTGTTGAGAGAACCTCTGCTGCCCTTATGACTTTTTTCTCATTTTGGGGAAGGAACTTATGGACTAAATTAAGTATTTCACTTAGTAGTGACAAAGAGGCCCTTTAGATCTTGCACAGACAATCAGTAGAGTTTCGATCAGTAGTTTCTCTTCTTTAAACTGAATAAATAAGTAATTTGACATTTTACCCTCTTGACTGTGTAAGTTGAGTTCTGCAGATGGAGAAAATGAAACTGAAGATAAAATCAAATAAATTGGCCCCAGATCATGAAATAAGCATACAAATCTTTGATGATTTTCTGTATTGTACACCTAACAGTAAGTATTTACATCCATTGGCAGTGTTTTTAGGTGAAAGTACTTTTCAGTTGTTTAAGAAAAGCTATTTTAAGACAACCATTGCTTGAGAAAAATGTAGATTAAAGTATATTTTAAGAAGCTTTTGTCATACTATTTTAAAAGTTTGTTCTTTTTTTTGATGCTATACCTCCTGTGGCTTACAGCAGTAGCTTTATTTAATATAGATCTTTAAATGTGGTATGTAGAATATAAATCACAGTTGATATTATCAAAATTAACAAATATGTTTATCTTGGTCCATACTGCTGTTCCAAAAATCTTATTTCAGTGAGAGCATATTAATATCATGAATTTGTTAGGATGAAAGGAAGCAGCAGAGTGTGGAAAAGTTCTGCAAAATAACCTAACTGATTTCTGCTGCCTTCAAAAGTGTCAACAATCCAATTGATACTAACAACAGGATCCTGTGGAGATCAGTGTACACAATTAAATGCTGGGAACAGTGTATCCATGGGAACAGCTATTGCCTTCACATGATGGTATGCAAATTATTTCCTCCTTTTAAGATCAAGTTTCACTCCTGCCTTCACAGGAAGATAAGTAAACAATGCAGGAGTTGTAATAGAGATTGAGATGTAGTATTTCTGTACAGACAATGTTTTGTTCTAGTTTTTTTTTCTCACTAAAACGAAGACTGTGGCATCTCTGTAAGGAAACATTCAGCCATTAGATTTGGAGATTTAATTCCTGCATGTTTTCTGGTCTGGGACCTTGATGGAGCTCCTCTCCTTAGTGTGGGAAACCACTTGTTCTCTCCTTTCAGGAGGAAACAGTGGTGCAGAGGCCCATAAGCAGGAATGTAGATAGAAATTAGTCAGTTGTCTTGTATTTTCATTAAGTTAGAGTAGCCCCAGATACCTGAAATATGTTAATATAAATATTTTTACCTTTGGCAACCTCGATATTTTTCAAACTAAGTTGAAATGAGTGGCAGCTTTTGTTTTCTGCTCAAATTTTAATCACTTCTCCCTTTATTTTAGGGAAGCAGATATTTAGTAGCAAAACGGAATTTAGGATCAGTGCGCTCAAGTTCCACCCTACAGAGTCAAATATTTTCCTTTGTGGAGGGTTCAGCCCAGAAGTTAAAGCTTGGGATGTAAGGACTTCTAAGGTAAAGGAAATATTTTTTCTTTTTCTCTTTTAGAATGTTTCCTAGGCTGTCCCTGCTGTATATTACTAAGGTACTGGATATACTAGTCTGTCAGTGAAGTGTTTCTCTGAAGTATTTTGCACTTGCCATTGATTGTGTTCCTATTTGTTCATGTGAACCTCTGTCATGTTTTTTAGTGCCAAGAGGAACATTGTACATGAAAATATTTTTTTTTTCTTTCTGTAGATAAAAGTAACATCCAGTTGAATTAAACAAAGCCAATAGCTCACTTCAGGATTGTGGAAAGCAGTTGTGTACTAGGAAGCAGTAGAGATAACTTACTCTTCAAGCTGTTGTGTGTGGGTCAGGATATGTATGCCTGTACCTTTTGTGTAGAAGCCTAGAGTAATTTTTACATTCATGAAGGGCCATAGAGCTGTGTATAGCCTCTGCTTTACTTTATCATGAACTGTGAAGAGCAATGTGCTCCCAGCTGCCATTCAGAGCTCAGGTTAGACCAGACCTGTACTCTGCCACTGGAAGTGTAAGGTAAACTGACATCCTCTTGCACTGAACAGCTCAAAGAGAAGCAGTGACTGTAAAGTGAGTAGTTCTTTGTTTTCCTTTGAATTTCTACGTGGGAAGAACCTACTCATTGTAGTTAGCCATCTGTTGGCTCTTGAGGATGGCAGAAGGGATCTGAGAAAGATAAGAAAGCATATCAATCCCTTGGCACCACATGAGCTATCAAACTGTATTTATTCCAAGTAATGAAGCCAATAAACATGTTAGCTTACTCTTAAAGTAGCTCCTTCCTTTTAAGTTCTAAATTCTGATGGTGCCTCAGCTCAACCACAACCAAAGTGCTGATATGTCTGGCAAACCTGATTGTAGTGGAGACCTGAATAAACATAGATGCACAAAACATTTCCTGGACAGTGGTTGCAAAGCAGCACACACATCCCAGTCTGTGATTGTCAAATATTCCCAACCACCTTAGCCTAATGTTCCACAGAAGGTGCCTCTGACAGAAGTGTATGTGTTTCTGTGTTTTAAGACTGGAGCTGGCTAATTGACAAGGGGAAGTTTGACTGTCTTGGAAAGTTTTCTTGGTGAAACTGTTCTGAGAACTAGCAGTAGTGAGGAAATGTGTCCTTCACCAATGAACAGTGTATCTGGAACAGGGAGAAGGCAAGTGGAGAGGTGTAGAACAGTTTACACAAGGCATGATATGAGTGAGGAGCAAACAAATGTGTTGAGATGGAGAATGCAGTAGCAGATGAATGTGCAATTTGTGAGGTATTGGCCTTTGTAAAAGGCACTGTAAGACAGCAAAGGAGCAAGCCCATACTGATAAATTGTAGACTTTAACAGCTCACCCATTCTTATCTTCTGTAATTCTGACTACCAGTAGCCTGGTTTGAGATGATGTTTTGATACAGTAACTTTTGTGTGGACTCTGTATCTGTGAAAGTTGCAGGGGAAAACTGCAGTTTTCAGTATGTGACCACTCCATGGGTTTAAGAAACAATAGTTATACTTGGGGGTCACCTTGGTGTGGGTTGCAGAAGATGACATAGGCTGTGTGTGTGTCTGTATGCAAAGCCAGTAGTGAACACTTTGGGTGAAAAAATCAGAGATTCGTTCCCAGAGGACAAAAAGAAACAGTAAAAATAATTTATATCTTTGTAGAAGAAGAACATGAATACTTAACATTTTATTAATTTGATTATGCATTGTCTAAAACATCCCTCATGTCTTCTACTAATTAGACAGTATATTATCTTTATGTAATTCAAACAGTATTTTATTGTATCTTTATGCTTTACTGCCCAAGAGTGGTTTCTTTAACTCCTTGCTTGTGGACCTGGGTATGGTGCCTTTTTCAAATGGGTACAGCGGTGTATTTGTCTTTTCATGGGCCATTCCCTTTCCAGTTTTCATACTGTTGCCAAAGTAGACTCTACTTTTGACTCTTAGATTATAAATAAATTTTTTCTCTCTGAGTGAGAGTATTGCTGTTATGTGCAATATGCCACAACATTGCATGCTGTGGCATCCTTTGATCCCATCTTACAATGTGACTTCTCAAAACGAAGTGTGTTCTGATGGTATAGACAGCAAAAATAAGACTAGCAGAATAATGCATTTCTGTCTCTGTGACTGGCTATACGCTCATCTTTGCAATGCTGAAGCTCCAGTTCTCCCTGAAGAGCTGTTGATCCTTGGGAATTGCACACAGTGTTCTTACCTGCAGAACACTCCAGTGCTTAGAAATATTGTGTGCAGCTGTATTTCTATGAGCTGATGCTAATAAAGAGACAAGGGAAACGTCCCACTGTTATTACAACCAAATAATTTACTGTCTGAGAGAATAAATAAGTGAATGAATATCTAGTCTGACAGGTAAAGTAGGAAAAGTTTTATACCAGGTAAAACAAAAACCCTAGCCTGTTTCTGTAGGGGGCTCTCTCTGGAAGTTTTTAAAATTGTAACCTACTTCGTCCATTAGGAAACAATTAACTTCATGTAGAACTTTACCAGTTGAAACACTAGCCAATTAAATAGTGCATGAGGAATATTAATTTTAATAACCAGCAGTGTCTGATCACCTTAGAAACTGGAGGACCTGGTAACAGATATTGATCCTTTTGTATGTGCTGTGATTGTCTAAAGCAGCAGTGTGGCTCCCTGTCTTACTCTGAAAAATTTCTGAAAGGGGGAGAGAGAGCTTCTATTATCCTTTTATTAATTTTTATCCCCCCATCTAAGGTAGCTCTGGCTCAGTGATAGGTATAGAGACACCTACATTTGTTTTGGTTTTAAAATTTGAAGAACTGTGTGTGTGCTGAGTGGATGTGGAAGGTCAGAGATGAATGGAGAAAAGGGATAAAATATCAAACTCAGATTTGACGGTTTTCATGGCTTCTTCTTGCAGAATTGTGAGTATCACCTATGCATCATTGCAGAGTAATAGAGTTATATTTCAACTTCGCCATAGAACTGTATGCCATTTAGTCATGAATTATCAGCATCATCAGTATGTCATGTCTGCTTCTCCCCAGTTTGGGGAATTTCAATGGATTATTCATGTATTCCTGCTTTCAAGTTATATTCTTACCTTTATTCACATACCTTGTCCATCTTACACTGTTATAGCTATAGTTAAGACTGGATAGTGTCCTGGCTGATATTTTGAAATTTATCCTGTGCTAACAAGTGCCATTTGCTCTTAACTGAAATAGATGTCTGAGGCCTCTTACCACTTTGTTTCAATTTTGATGCAAACAACCTTTATATCTTTCAAGTGCTTTCATCCTAATTCATTACAAGATTTTCCTGTTTTGCCTGTTCTTTCGAGTGTGTTAACCTGTCATTCAGCTTGGAATGATGTGTGGGGGAACTAATGATTTTTTTTGTTCCTGTCATCATACTCCTGATAGCCTTTTCAGGCTTTGCAGCATATTTTGTCAATAGAGTGAGCACCCTAAATCAGGAGTCTGAATCTTGTTACTCATTGCACGTTGAAAACTCAATTTCAGCATTTGCTGGTAATTCAGTTTCGGAGGTCATTCTTTAGGATGTTCTCCTGTGTTTTCACAGGCTATCCTCTTGCAAGTCTTAAAATTAACTGTGAAGCAAAATGATAATTGTATATCAGAAAATAAGCGGATTTCTCTGTGGAAATTCAGGGCAGAATATTAAGCATCACAGAGATAGAATGAGAAATACTGAATATATTGTCCAATTACACACACATGCAGTAGTTTAAATGGGCTCCTTTATGCTAGTGTGCCACGTTGGTGCTTTCTGCTGTTGGAAAATGACATAGAATAGCTGATAGTGGTATTTTTCAAAATCAGTACTTCTGACCAGGGCCATAAATTTATGAGCATAAATTACTAATATTTATTCATGACTTGAATGTGGTACAAAAATTGGATTTCCAAGTCCCAGAGAAAATGTATCAAAGTAGGTTTGGGGCAGCCTTTCAGTTAATAAAACGTTGAGAAATTTTAGGCCAGCTAATAGCATCCCTGCTTTACACAATACAAAGCTTGGTGACTTGTGTAAATTAATCTTTCCAATTCAGTTTGACAGTTCAGTCATGATACAAGGGGAGTGAGCGAGTGGCTGTGTGGTACTTAGTTGCTGGCTGGGGCTGAACCATGACAGAAATGTACATTAGGCTTTTAATCAGAGAGGCAGATATAAAAGAAAAAGAAGGAATATTGAAAGATACTTACTGCTGTCCCTGTTCTGCTGAGCAAATAGGCAAAATGGTTTCAAATGTAGCATTGGGTATTAAGCAAGACAAAGAATGAAAGAACAATAAGGGAGTTTAAATCTTTAAGATAAACCTAAACAATATACTTCAGAGAAATAAATGGATGGAACAGCTTGTTAACTGCTCAGTGAAATGTAAAGTATACAGGCATCTCACAATTACAGAGACAAGTAATCAAAGGCTGAAAAAAAGAATAATAAAAGAGGCAGCTGAATAGCCTGTAGAGATTTATTATAGTGGTATTTCTCTTTGTGTTAAACCCAGTTTTGTCTCTCTGGTGAAGAGATTATTCTGGAGATCTTATATTGCTGTATAACAGATTGATTGAATTTATGAAACATTTGGAGAATGTTTATAGAGACTTTATGAAAAGACCAGAACACTTGGAAGTGAGCTGCTATGTTTTAAAAAAACAGAAGAATCTGCAGTGTCGCCCAAGGAGAGAACATCATATTGAACAGCCCCCATGGGATCTTTGGACCTTGGAGCTGAACCAAGATAAACCCTGTAAAATGCCCTGTAAAAAGAAATGTGCAGTAACCCTGAGACCTTAAAGTAGTTATGTGTTTTAGAAATATTTCCTTTCTCTGAGCTGTAGAAGAATTTCTCGAGATGTTCAGCTCAAGCCAGCACAGTCACCCTTCATTTTGGCTGGTCTACATTAGCTTTTCAGACAGGATACAACATATATTCCAACCACTTATACTACCTGAAATTTTCACATTCCTTGAAATACCAAAGAGAACAAAGGGTTGAGACTAGTATCCTCTAGCTCAGCAATAAAGATCTTACTGTGTTCACTAAAGAAAATATGACTACAGATAATTTTTTTTTTTTGCTTTTTAGTTTAGACTTCTAAGCTAAGCTAGACTTCTATGCACTGTCAGAGCAAGTCTACAACTGTAGCTGTCGTATACTAATAATACTTTTAAAGAAGATAACATTACTTATATCATGAGTGATTGTCAAACTGAATTGAAACAATTTATTTACATGTGTCAGCAAGGCTTGTATGGCATAAGGCAGGGATGCTGTTAGCTCCGCTGAAAGGACATACAGCACTCAAGGCTTGCATCTGAATGTTTGCATTTAAATTTACTAAAAGTATTCATATAATTATTTTTTGAGTTTTGCATATTTTACCTTTTATTTACATTCTGCTTTGTTGAAACTCTTAACATTTTGTAAGCATTCAGGAACTGGCTCTATCACATGTGTACAGAAATGCAAGGGACTTTAAGGAGATCACTAACATCACTAACATCTCTTTTGGATCCTCTTAGAGGAATAATTTACTCAACTGTTGAATGTACTCTGGTTTTGACCTCTTGTCTGTTGATATTCATGCGTTCTGTATCTCAAACTGCTGAGGTATCTGCTATAGCTGTCAGAACAGCAGGTCCTGATGAAGCACCAGACAGTAACCTGGAGAGGGAATAAGTGGAAGGTGATAGGACTGTGGCTCTGATCCTTAAGCAATGTTTGAAGCTCTTATACTTCCATAAATGCAAATCCACTGCTTATGTTAAACAAGGAAGGAAAAAGAGGAAGGAGACCCTATAATATGACCTTACAGCCACAGAAGGAAAACACTTTGAAGGAAAGATTATTTACAGATACAGGAATAAATGACATTTAAAAAAATTATAGGAGTTAAGTGAAGGTTGATTATATGAAGCTTACTTGATGTCACTTTATGCTGTTGGACTTGGATAATGCAACGAGAGAAGCTGGAACTAACTTAGGTACTGTATAATGAGAAAACTGGCTAGAGGGGAGATCTCAAGACAACAAATTGACTGGGAGGAATTTAATGAAGTGCTTCAGACATGGCTCTAAATGGAGACAGCATTTATTATTTTATTTTTGGAAAATGTTTGCTACAGAAAGTATTGTGCTAGCAAAATCAACAAAAAAAGAATAGGGTATTATGCAGAAAAGATAATAATGGCTTATTAAAAATGGGAAGAGTACAAAGGAGTAGAAAGGTTCAGCCTTTTGGGATTAATAAGAAAATTTTGTCAGGACATAAGTAAAGTCTGAAAAAAGATAAAGTCAAGGCAAATTTAAGGAAAGCAAAGAAGATTTACACAGAATTTCCCATTTCTGAAATTGGGATCTTAAAAGATATAGAACAAATTAACAAAATGAAAGGTTAAAAGCTGTTCTTTCAAGCTTTTAAAATTCCTCTTGAAATGAACTGCAGGGTTTTTATTATTAACAGAGGTCAAGACAGAGTAGCAACAGTTTCCCCCCCTGCCCACCATCTTGGTTTATTACTCTGAACATTGTTTAGCTACAAAATTTTAACTATCATCTACAGCTTTATGCTTAAAAAGAAAAAAAAAATGAGAGATGCTTTTTATGTTGTTGAACTGTTTCTCCATACTTGAGTTTATAAAGAAATAAGCCTAAGCCATTAAAGCACAGTTAAAAAAATTAATAGAGTGCAAGTGCATCACATTTGTTTCCTTGGAAACATTCTATTGCAATTTCTTTCAGATGAGATGCAGTCATTTTATGTTGTATTTAGGAGACCCTAATGAATTTGTCTCTGGATAGCATATAAATATGAAAAAAAGCTGTAGAAATTGGTGGAGCTACTTGCACTTCTGGTTTCTATAGAAACAGCCAGTACATTGTCATGTACCGGTGGTATTAGGAAGAACAAGGTAATTAAAATAAGATGATTTATTCAGTGCTTTAGAAAACTATTCTTCTCAGAGAAATCCTTTCTGAATCCATGAACAAAAAGTTCAAAGAAATACGGTGGAGGTATATTTTTACTTGCAAAATGGCATTTCTTTTTGGGTGTTAATTGAGGGATCCTTTTGAGTGTGAAGGCGTGTGGGTGTGTCTGTAGCAGGCAGGTGAGCGGTCCTGCTGTGTTTATTTGGAAGCCTCATATGGTGCTATTGCAGGTGAGAATCGTGGACCTGTCCATGCATACAATTGCTCCTGGAGCAGCTGCTCCTGGAGAGACTGAAATGAGCCAGGAACAAAACATTCCTCCTTTTGGGGCAGGAGTATCCAAGTGAGAAGCTGTCAGGGAATAGCCGTTCCGGTCTCAGCCCATTTCTAGACACATTTTACACCCCCAGCAGTGACCAATATGCTTTTGAAAAACAGGAATAGAAAAGCTCAGCAAACTTCTTTATCGCAATTCCCAGCAATGGTTATCCAGGTGTCTCTAACTTACAATTTGGGGGCTTCCTGCCTCTTTGTCTTTCATGGATCCCTTTGAGTTTTCATGCTGTGGATTGGTTGTTCTTGGTCTTTTTACATCTGCAGCTTCCTGTAGCAAGGAATTCAGCTTAAATATGTAATGCTCAAAGAAGCATCTCGTTCTGTGTGCTTTGAAGCTGCCTTCTGCTTGTTTCCAGTCTAAAGTCTTATGATGGAGGAAACCACTTACCTTCTCCATACTACTCGGACTTTATTTCCAATTCTTTCAAATTCCCCTCAGTCATCTCATTTCTGTATTAAAAATTCCTTGATTTTGCACTAAAAGGTCTCTGAGTTCCTCAGAGAAAAGCCATTCTGTATCTTCCTGTATCTTTCCTATATGCAGATTTCACTTCTTAGCCTATTTGAGAAAGAGAGATAATTGTAAAAAAAAATAATCTGATGGCAAATTAATTTTTTTCCTAATAAATGGTCGACACTTTCTATCACAAGATTCATGTGCCTTCTCAAGCAATCTGAAATTGACTTTAAAAAAACAAAATAGTGTACATTGTTCATATCTAAAGTCTTAGAAATCAATGCCAGATTAAGGTCTAACACTTCATCTTAAGCAGACTTCCTTTCAATTATTCTCAAAACCCCTTGATAATCTTGAGCTGTCTCTCTCAAAACAGAGCACTTACAAACAGAGAAAAACTTGTCTTTTTTTAACTGCAGAAAGAGAAATACAGCAGTCTTATGCTAAAAGACTACGAGAGCATAAGACTGTAGTATGTTTGATGCTTTTGTCTATGATATTGTCATGTGTTTTGTTTAAAATTATTATTATCATTTTCAGATGGACATCAGAGACACAAATTGAGTTTGTCATGTGGTTGTAGTTTTGTTGTGAACATGTAGCTAAAAAGCAAATAATAGCCTTCTGCCTCGACACCTTGATCTCTGCATAGATTGACACAACACAAACGACTTGCACTACAATAGATAAAAACCCCTTCTATTCTGTGCAAAAATAACATTTCTTTTAAGTTAAAATGTACTTTTTATACTGGTAATGAAGTAGCACTGTTACACAGAGGAAACTTAAATGAGTTCCCCATGCATTAATTACCCAACATGCCAGTAGGAAGTGGCAGTTCCAAGCCAAAGTATGCAATCTAAAATGGTAGGACAAGAAGTGGAAGAAAAAATATGCCAAATTTTACAGATTGGAAGCCATGGCACTGAGTGATTAAAGATTTTTTTGATGACCAGCCAGATTGCCTGTAGTCCTACTAGATTTGTTTTGAGACCTCATCTCCTAATGCTCAGGACAGTGACTATAAAAGCATATTTTCTTTCTCATCGCTGGCATAAAACTTGAGGGGCTTTTTGAAAAGTGCAGTGCAGGTTCTAGGTGACCAATATAGAGCTGGGGCAAGGAGCAGCTTCTGAATTGCTTGTGTGGAGGCTTTGAGATTTCTTGACAAACAAAAATACTAGGCATTGCATGTTGCTTTATTGCAGAGAAGTATTATAGAACCATCTGAAATACATACCTTGAATTCAGCATCACAGCATGCTTTTCAAATCACCAGGACCATAAAAATCTGTTTGAAACTGATTTAATTTGCTTAAATTACCTCTCTTGTCGAATGCCTGCAGCCATGAACTCTTGCCTTAGTGAAGAAGCTTTGTTATTATGCTGGATTGTGTTGACATCAGAAACTATTAGGCCTTCCTTTGAAATGCATTCTTTTATGTCCAGAAAATGCTTAGGTTGAAGAAGTGGACTGTGGTTTTCCAGTGCTTATGGGTGATAAATCTGCAAATAGGAAAAGAGGAGAAGCTGTTATTAACAAATTTAAGCCAGCAGGGTAGGCAAACTGGTGCTTTCCTCAAATAAGTTCCTCAGGCATGTCATGAATTAATTGTCTAAGGTAGAATAAAGCAGGCTTAATTATGAATACTTTTCTGAGCAGGGGTGGTGCAATTAGTTATTTTTGAGAGACGTCTTTATGGTGCAATTTAAATACTATGTATATCTTATTCCCAACTGCTATTCAAAGTGTTAATTTACTGTTCTCTGAATCAGTTCTTAATGTGTGGTTTGAAGATTGAACAGCATAGTTTATCTGATATATGAATCAAAGACATAGAAAAAGAAGACCTTCTGTGCTAATTTTTATAAACACAGTTCCTTGATGCAAAGCTAAGATACACAGGTAATTTGGTTAGATAACCTATTAAATAACAGATAAGCTAATGTGTAATGATTACTACTGAAAATGTTTAAATTGATAGTGGCAGTTTCTGTAAGAGCCAAAGGTTTTCAGCAAAAATTAAAGGTATGAACACATTAACAACTTCACAATATCTTCTTTTTCTTTACTGAGAGATGTCTGTTGCTTCAAAAACTGTTAAAAATAAGTCTAAAACCTAAACCCTTAACAATGCTGTACACAGTGTATGTATGGATACGTACCCACATTTCATGAGTTTGGATTTTTTCTTAGATGATGGAGACCCAAACAATATGTCTGTGATTTTCTTCTTTAAAATAAGAAAATATTAAAGAATCACTACCATGAGTCACCATTTGGAACCCGGTTATCATTTATTGCTCTATATTGTTGTTCCTCATTTCCCAGCACTAACTGGCCTTTGTTTCTGTCTCTCTGTCCCTGTTTCTACACATTTGTGCTGCGCTGCCCTCTGGTCTTCCCTACTGGGACTTGTCACTGTGAAGGTCTCTGCTGCTCAGTAGCTGCCTCCTCAGTCTGTTGGGGTGGTAGAGCCTTTTGTGTCTACTCCTCTCAATTTAACTTTATTCTTCTCCTGCAGTTTCTACAGCTGTCAGGTTTCTGTATGGCATTCCATTTCTCATCCCAGGCAGCTATTATATTTTGTGGGGGTTTTTTTCAGTCTGTTGTGTTTTGGGGTTTTTTTCTTTCATTTTTGCTCCCATGAAATAACTTAATTTTCTACTTTACTAATGAACTATGGACTTCCTTTTATAACTCTGAAGAAATATCTATGCATGGTGATTTCTCCGTAGAGAAAGTGGAAGCTATAAATATGGAAATATTCCTTTTGGCTTTACAAAGTTTAATTGGTTTGTATATTATGCAGATTCTGAGGCTGAGAAATCTGATGAGAGCAAGTAGCACACTTGTATGTTCTCTGTCTTAAAAATGCAGCCAGATTGCTGAGAAGTATGCCAGTTCTTTGAGCTTGCAGGTTTACATCTTGTTGCTGTTATCACAGGGTGTGTGTAGGGTGCTTGCATGGCTGAGGTTCTTCACCAAATGCAAATGTGTTCTAAACTGCATTTCACAAAGCCTGTGCAAAGCAGTTGAAGCAGCTGCTGCCACCTTTCTCCATGTTGAGATCACAGGAAGCAGAGCTGGAAGGGACCTCAGGAGATCAACTAGTAAATTGCTACCCTAAAGCAGGATCACCTAGTTCTGAACATTTCCCAACAGGCACAGATTTCTGGGCTTGAAACAAAAAATCAAGAAGTTCTCATGCTGTGTTTGATACTTGAAATGATTTTTCTTTTATTGGTGAAAGTATAAAAAAGAGGTGTAATCCAGGGTATTTCACTGTGACACCTGGAAATTGTTTGTTTGGTTGCATTTTTTTAAAACCTTATGTGCTCACAGTATCTGCTAAATGTCTGGACCCTGAAGTCAGTAGTCCCTGGCTGTGTTAGGGGTGTAAGGTAGGGAGTCATTTCAGTATAATACTTCAAGCACTTCTCTGCTCTTTTGGTTTTTCTAGTGACATTAGAAGAAGGACTAACCCCTGAACACCTCATTGGAAATGCAGGCTGCTATGTTTTAGCTATCTGCTAGAGAGAGATTTAGATATTAATAACTAGGAGTCTTCCCGTGCCCTAGTTTCAAGGATCACCACATTCAGAGAGATGGTGTGCTTTGATCTGGCCATTTGCCTTGAAGTTTCTCTTCACTGGAGGCGAATCAGTGAAAAAAGAAAGCAAAAGTATTGATTTGCAAAATTCAAATTAGACAACATAGATACAGGATTTCATGAAGAAAGATGGGAAGAAAGGAAATTCAAATTGTTCATGTATCCCTTAGAATAGTTCAAAATATGTCTTAATTTTATAATCCATCTTACAATCTGTTAAAATATTCAGAATCCTGTGGCTCAGTAGTCATTTTTGCATGGATCTAACCCACTTTTTTGTACAATTGGAATCTTTCCGTTACCCCTCTTCTTCTCCATGTAACTCTTTGTAAAAAGGGAGTTTCCCTTATCTTTGTAGTCACCCTTTAAGTACTGGAATGTGTTTATAAGGTCTTTCCTAAGCCTTCTTTTGTCAAGGCTGGACAAGCCCAGTTCTCTCTGCCTTTCCTCATATAGCAGCTTCCCAGTGCTTTGATCACCTTTGTTACCCTTCTTTGGTTCCTCTCCAGCCTGTTCATATCTTTTGTATAGCAGAGACAAAGCTGAACACAGTGTTCCAGGTGTGACTTGACTCTAGAGCTAACTAGAAAGGGGCAATGACGCCTTCATCTCTGCTAGAGATGCCCTGTTGATGCCACTCAGAATCCAGTTGACTTTCTTTGCTGCAGCTGCACACTGTTCACTCATGTTGAGCTTGTTGTCCATGAGGACCCCCAGGTCCCTTTCCACAGAGCTGCTCCTCAGCCAGGTAGATCACAGCCTGTGCTGCACTCCTGGGTTATATTTTGCCATGTGCAAGACATTATGTCTATCCTTGTTGCTTTTCATAAGGCTCTTGTTAGCTCACTCTTCCAGCCTATCCAGGTCTTCCTGCAGGGTGGCTCTCCCTTTTGAAGTGTCCACTTCCCCACTCAGTTTGGTATCCTTGGCAAACTGTGTCAGGGTACACTTGATACCATCTTGCAGATAACTTATGAAGATACTAAACAACATTGGGCCCAATATCAGTCCCTGGGTAACCTTACTTTTGCCAGGTTGCCAGTTTGAAAGGAGCAATTTACCACCACCTTCTGGGTGCTGCCTCTCAGCAGGGCCTCACCCACTGCACCTAGACTTGTCTACATCACAACACATCAATTTTTCTGGGAGGAGGCAGTGGGAAACTGTATCAAAATCCTTGGAGAAATGTGAGTAATCAATATCCACTGCTCACCACACATCAACTGAGCAGGTTACTTCGTTGTTGAGCACGATTTGACCTTGTTGAATTCAAGCCGGCTTTTCCAGTCACATGCTCCATTTGACTTCACTCTGCTGTGGAGGCAACACCTCCAATATTAATGCAGAGGTATTTGATAGGGCTCCTACAAACATAGAGCATGACTTCTCCTTCTCTTCTTTTTCAAACAGCCTATAGCCACCCATTAGTGATCCTTCAGTCACATATCTCACTGTGTTTCAGTTATTCCTACAGTATCATAACTGTGTGACAGAGCTCCAGTTCCTCCTGGTCGTTCCCAGGCTGTGTGCGCTGGTAAATATATACTTGAGGTGGTTGGTCTTCTGGTTCCTGTCTTGGGAGGCAGCTAAGGAACATTTGTTGCTGCTCTGGTTGGCCTGGCTTATTCCCCAATTGGTTGCAATGGTGTGTGTGTAGCATTGCCACTTTGGACCCCTAAATCCCCCGAGCCCTTCAGTTTTAAGCGCAGCTCACCAAGTTGGCCAGTTTGCTGCCAAAGCTTCTTTTGCCTCTTCTAGGAAATCAAGAAGAGTTCATAATATAGAAGGGAGCTTGTGTAGACCCCAATTCACAGCATTGTGTTACCCAAAGCTGTTTCTGGATCTAACTGTAATTCCCTGGTAATTTACAACAGAATCCCTTGTGTATATAAATACACTATATAAATATTGTATAAACATTTTTATTTTATTATTAAATTTATGCTTTTTAAAATCTTGTTTAATTTTCCTGTATGTTGACTCTTTATGTACATTGACCAAGCTATTTAATACACTAGTACTGCAACATGTTAAATTGAGTTACTTTTTCATGTTTTAAAATAATATATAATTTAATGCTGATAGTTATTTATACAAAGATGGAAAACATAGGTTATCATGATCTAATCTGTCAAAAAATAACAAACTCTCTTATCTACTAGGTGTTAAGAGTGTACAAAGCTGCAGTACAACAGACTTTGGATATACTCTTTCTCCCTGAAGGAAGAGAATTTCTCACAAGCACAGATGCAGTGAGCCGGGACTCAGCTGATCGTACCATCATTGCATGGGACTTCCAAAGTGCTGCAAAAATCTCCAATCAGATTTTTCATGTAAGATTAACAACTAGTATTGCTTAGGTCATGATTTAGTATTTCAAGCTTTTCAGTGTAGCAAAAAAATACTTTTGATTTTTGGTAAGATCATTGTACAATGTATAAGGTGCTCTTTGTGTAGGTTGATTTTCACATGCAACTTAATTGTTCTTAAAAAATGACCTTGAAGACTGAGAGGTCTCCTTGTGTTTAAAATATTTATATTTCAGTATTAATTCACTGACATCTAAACTATATTTAGGCAAGGACTCTGCAGTGTCATTCTAGTTTGCCAGTGGTACATGGCAGTAGTTGCTATAGTGCCACGTTTCTTTTCCCACACTTTTCATACATTTTTCATCAGCTGCACTGAGGGCTATTGAGAAATTGAGTTTAATATTCACATAGTAATAGCAACCTGATACATGCATACAGATACCTAGTGTGGCATAATCACAGCGGCAAAATATGTGTTTATCAGTGCAGGTGCAGTGTTTCTCTCAGTCATCTATCCAAGCAAGATATTTAATGGACTAAATTGTCTATAAAGGCTGACAGCTTCAAAGGAGATTACCAAGGAAGTTAATAGATAATTTCAACTCCCTAGGTCTTTTTTGAAAACCCAAGTCTAATATCCTATGTAATATAATATGATTGGGTTGTATATAGATGCCTTTTGGCTGAAATGAACAGTTCTCTGCTGACAAGAATGTGTGGTTGATGATTTAATGGAATTGTTTCATGTTTAGTTTCCATAGTTATGTCTTTGTCTGTGGACCTATCAACATCTTCAATAGACAATAGGAAGAAAACCCCCAACTGTGAATATGTAAATTACAGACCAGACAGGTTCAGTATCAAGGAGCAACAAATAAACAAACAAACAGTGCCCCCCTCCCCATTCTCATGTGTACAGCATCTCTGAAATGGACTTCTTGGCCCCCCTACACCCTCCGTTTTCTGCACTGTGAATAAACAAAACCTGGTGGTGATTTTGCACACTGTCCTTTACTTTTCTGAATTTCACCTTTGAAACTTTCGAGGGGGGAGAAGACCCCTCAACTCTCCAAACAGATTAGATACCAACAGGACTTGTTCTATTGCTTGTGTGCATTAACAAATGAATACTTAAGAGCTCTAAAATAACCCATCACTACAGCATACTCAGCATAACAGCACAGTGCTCCTGCAGATTGCGTTGTGCTTTCTGATCCCATACTATTAGACCCAGTTTCTCCCTCGAAATACACAGGGCATTGTGTCTGATACCTTACAGTGCCCAAAACTTCCTTCACAGTCCTTCACTTCCAAATCACACAACAAAACCAATCCAGTGTTCTTCCTGCTCTACCATATAGCTTGTAGTGTTCTCGTGCACATGCATCCCACAGCCAAGGCTCTCTTAATTTGTATTCCTGGCATCAAAACTCAGCACTGGGTCTTTAGGTTAGGCTGAAACTGGGAGAAGAGGATTTGCTTTCGCATTCCAGCTTTGGTTTTACTTGTCAGGAAGAGGATGATTGAGAACCATTTGGTTGGAGTTACCTTTCTTTAGCTGTTCTGCAGTATAATTACAGCTTAGAGAGATACGGGATTTTGGTCAATATTTAGGAAATCAGGGTAGGGATGCGATTTAGCATTTGTCTTGATGTAAGACTTTCAGTAGTTTGTAATAAAATAACTACAACTTTATTGTGGAAATTTCTTATGCATACTTTGCCTTTTATGGGCTCTCAGATATGTCAAAAGATGAATCATTTGAACAAATCTTTGGTTCCATACAACAAAACTTTGTTTAAAATTATTTTCAGGAGCGTTACACTTGCCCAAGTCTGGCTCTGCACCCAAGAGAGTCTATGTTTGTTGCTCAGACAAATGGGAACTACATGGCTTTGTTTTCTGCCCAGCGACCGTACCGGATCAACAAAAAGAAAAGATACGAAGGACATAAGGTATCCTTCTTCCCCAGGGACTCGGTATCCAAGGTTAAAAGGAAGATAGGCAGCAAAGTCCCTCTGCTTCTTAATATGTCTGCTAATAGTATTTTATTATAAATCATATGATAGATATTAATGTGGTATAATACTAATGTGATAGATATTAATTGGCTTCATTTGCTTCCCCATGTGCCAGTCTATTTTGAATCATACGTACTCTGAAGAAAATAGTTATTGGAAGACTTTATGAATGCTTAATAGCTTGATTAAATAAGTTTGTGATATAGCTGTGTCTTAATATACATCTGGAGAAGTCTTTAGTGTATATTTATTTAAAGATACATTTTTTAGTACTATATTAATTTTCAGTATACCACAATGAACTTTTCTAATCAGCATCAAGAGTTACACTGTTATTGATTTTCACAGGTGGAAGGATTTGCTGTGGGCTGTGAATTTTCTCCAGATGGAACACTTTTGGTGACAGGAAGTTCAGATGGCAAAGTGTTTTTCTACAACTATCATACTTCCAGGATTATTCGCACTTTGTCTGCACATAAAGAAGCTTGTGTGAGCGCAATATTTCACCCCGTCTTGCCATCACTCCTTGCAACATGTGATTGGACTGGAGAAATCAAGATCTGGCAATAACAAGCAGGGTTAATTTTCAGGATGTCTCTTGTTAGTCTGTCAAAGGCTTAGGAAATAAACTGGGGTATGCAATGTGAAATTTTGTTGTGATGTGTTGTAAGCAGGAGAGAGACTGTTGTCTTTTCTTCTGTGACCTCTAAGTGTGCTTTCATAAAGCAGTGAAGATGGTCTTGTGGCTAGCTGCTGAGTGAAGAAGTGGTCTTACCCTCTCCCTCAGCCCTGGTGACAAATTTCTGACCCTTTTGTGTCAATTTTCTGGTGCTCATCTGATCTGAGTACCTGAACTCAAGAAAATTATTGTTATTATTATGTATCTTTTCAATGCAGCTTTCCTAAACCAGGTTTTATTATAGAGGTAAGGATTCATTTAGGTTGTAAAAGAGCTTTAAGATCATTAAGTCCAAACCTTAACCCAGCACTGCCAAGTCCACCACTAAAGCATGTTTCAAAGTGCCACATCTACAAGTCTTTTAAATACCTCCAGAGATGGTGACTCAACCACTTCCCTGTGCAGTCTGTTCAACATAACAACTGTTTTGCTGAAAAAGATTTTCTACCACTATCTAGTATCTGCTATCTGCTATCCAATCTAGTTGTCACTTGAAGCTGTTTCCTCTTGCTCTCACCAAAAGCTGAAGACATACTGTTTAACAGAGGATGATGTTCAGATCAATTAATGCCTATTTAATCTTCATGGGATTTTCTTTCCCACTAGTTTAAACTAGTTTAGCTCCCTGACATGATCACTGAAGGGTTAGAGTAGCTTTAGTTCAAGGCAAAACAGCTTCTATGCACAAGAAGGGGAAAGATCACAGGCCAAGGTGGGACTGCTTCTTCTGGATATGGGTAGTCTCTTATCAGCTCAACTTATTGTAAAATGTCTTCTGAGAGTTTCAGGAAGGGGTGTGACAGATGACTTGAACCAAATATTGAAGTCAGTATGTTTGTGGTTTTGAACTCCTGTTGTTTAAACTTGAATGTATGACTGTATATAAACAAAATGAACCTATGTATAAATATTTTAAGGAACAATAAACATTTTATATACATTATGTCTCTATTCACTAGTTTACTTCTATTATTCTTGACAAGTTAGTACACAAGACTATAATAGAAATGATGCTGGGGGGGGGAATTAACATTTATAGCAAACACATATCCATTTCTCCATACTTCTTGATGTCACTTAGATACAGAAAACTCATCATGCTATTCAGTGTAGGGGATGTTTTTTTGACATTCACACAGGAGCTGGGCTATTATGCAGCAATTATAAAGTTCATTAGGTCATCATTGTGTATTTACATATATGTAGATTGTTTGCAAGCGTAAATTTGTCTTCCCTGCAATTGTATTGCTTCATTCTAAAAAATACTTTATATGCATTTTTTTGTGTATATGAAAAAAAAAGTCTATTCATCACATAAACCATACATATTCCTAAGCTTGACTCCCTGAAAACATGTGCTGCCTTGTAGTGATTGCTGTAAGTGTGGCTTGTGTTTGGTCTGGATAGTCCATATAGGTATTTTAACATACAAGAATAATTGTGCTGAGTACATTGTCTCTGTCATGGAACCCAGAAGCCACGTATAGTAGCAACTTTTCCATCCTTTAATTCTTCTGGATTTTTTTTTTTAATTGCCAGAAATGCAAGGGGTTTCTCTCTGTTTTTCACGTGCTCAGTTAAAAAAGCTTTTTTGGAGAAAAATTTTCAGGATGCTCTTGTAAATGGCAGATTTTAATTACTTAATGAGAAGAATGGATCCACTGGTTTGTAGTTTATGTTTCCTATTGCTTGTAGTAAGAAATAAGCCTATACCAGCACTGAATCGTGTTAGATTTTTTGAAGTCTGTACCAAGATATTATGGCTGCATGTTTTCATCAACAGTTATGACAGGTCTTAACACAGGGCATTAAATTTAAGTGAATCATGCAGCAGAGCAAAAGCAACTTTTCCCCCCCACACACTGTCCTTAGTGTCTTGCTTCCTTGTTCAGCAATTAGGTGTTGGACAGGAGCCTGAATTTTGCACCTCTCTTGACTGTGCCTCTAGTATACAAGCCAGCTGTACCTTCAAATGAAAACTGGTTCAGTGACTCTGAGTTACTCCTAATTCAAGCTGTGGGATCTTCATAAATGTCAAAAGGAGATCAGCTGGAAGTGAAGTAGTTGCTGGCTATCACTGGGCAGGAATCCCAACAGCACGGTGTTTTCTAAGGGGGGGGCTCTGTGTGCTTCCCTTCAGGTGTTTCAGTTCAAAATGTGCTATTGCCACTTTAAAACTTCTGGCAACCAGGTCTGTCTGTATGAAGGACAGGCAGCACTGTAATTGTTCCTGTAATGGTATCTCCATAGGAGATTTTCTGTCTGCTATTTTATTAAATATAATGTTGAGAAAGGCCTCAGAAATAAATGTGAACTCGTGGTAGAAATGCCTTATTGGATGAGGCCCAAGCTGATGTGAACATTGCTATATATCTGAGTGAGCTCTCAGCACGTTTAGCCTGAGCTGAGAGCATGTCTGGATAGAGGGAAAGTTCTGAAAGGCCAGTCCTTGGGAATCATTGCACATATTGCATGGAAAAGTAACTGCATTTTGTAAGATTACCCTTGTTGCTTACATTCAGCTTGTGTAGTGAGGCATGATTCTGGTGTGTAGCATTTATCCCTCCTGGAATTTTCTTTCAAGTATAAATTTTAGAGTGTTTGGGAAATGGAGAGGGAGGGAAAAGCTGAAATTTGATTAAAGGCACTGGAGAAAAATAAATTTGAAACTTTATAGTCTTAGAGAATGTTAAAATTAGAATTGCATTTGTGTTAGATTTCCAAGATGGTTGGAGTTTGATTACTTACGAGATCCAGCCAAAGGTTTTATAATGCAATGAAATTATTTTCACAGCACTATCTTGTTAAAATATCTTTATAATATAAAACTGATTAAGACACAGACTGAAATTTAGTAATTGGAAATATTTTAGAATAGTGGTGTCAATTAAGTTTTCGTTATGATTCTTCCTAGTTATCTTATGTAATGAACTGTAATCAAAAAATATCCACATTACTCCATCATTCTGCAATTATCAAATACTGTTTGGGCTGCAAACAAGGATTATTATGGTCAGATGAAGCTTGTAGAATGTAATGAATTGTTGGTTAATTAATTTTATTCATAAAATTGTAATCTAGAAATTTTTGTATCTTGCTTTAGGAGCAGTTCTTTTAGCTTTATTTAGAGCTCTCTAGGGCATCATGTGTTAGAGCCAAGGCAGAGATCTCCAGCATTTTGAAACAGTCTAGACTGTGTAGATAAACAAGCCAGATTAATTTTAATCTATTTTGTACTGTACCAAAAAGTAATAATGCCAATCTCTACCACTTTATTATTTGCTACTGGAGCGTTATTAATTTGGGATGTCAGAGGATGCAAGCTATTCAACTGTCTTTATCTCAAAAACCTGCTAATTAGGAGACAGCTATTAGAATCATTGTGTTCACTCAGCTGAAATACTGTTGGTGAATCACTCTGTATTTCAGCTATAGGCCTCATCATGAAAATAAGGTATGGCATTACAATGGGATGATTCTTTCCATAGACGACAGGCAAATGTAAAGGTGCAAAGCTGTGGCAGAACAAAACAGGAAGATAAAAAATTTGGGCATCTCAAATTTCCCATTATCCTTATATGTTGATTTGGACTGCATTCAACTGAAAATATTTGCTCTGCTTTCTTCAGTTAACCTTGATCATGTCCTCTTAATCCCAGTTCCTCCTAGCCACTGCTCACATCCTCACGATTTCATTTTCATTTTTTCTGTCCTTGTTCAGCACCTTCTCTTCTGCATTTAAAGGTACAGTAGTCTATACATAGTCTATAGGTTTACACCACATTTATCTTCTGTATTTTCTTTTAAACTGTGTTTTCAGGCTTTCATTCCAGCTGTCATTAGAAAAGTAGGCAGAAAGAAATCCCAGAGCACTTTGCACTCCATTCTTGCCTGTTTTCCAATTTTAATGAGGCTTATTACTTTTGGAGGTTCTCCCCTCTTTCTTAGCTTTTCTTCTGTCTGCTTCTCTTTCTACCTTTGATTACTGCTTCACTGTTTTGGAAATCCTTTCTATTAAATTAGCTCCTACAAGGTGGACCTTGTCAGGAGTGCACTTGGAAAAAAAACAAAACAAAAGCCACCAAAGCAAAAACCCCAACCAACAACCCTTAAGAGGTATTGCCCCTCACAGGGCTTTGGTTCATAAAGTGAGCAAACTGCATTTCCCACAAATGAACTTGAATGAGGAGGTATGTTCCAAGACCATATTTAACATCTCCCAGCTGGTGGGACTTGACTGGGGTTAGTATCCCCTACTCCCCCAGATGCATGTATTTTAGATGCTGCAATTTCAAAAGTGAGACAAACTCTACAAATTTACTCTTGTTGGGCCTTACTACTGGCAAATGTAAATGTAGCCTCAGGAGTTTCAATGAGCCTTTGGCACTTTCCCCTTTCTGTGATAGATCTCTCACCACTTTCTTTGTGTCTCACCACTCTGTGCTGAGTGGTCATAGTCTGATGTTTCTACTCTTCAAAGAGTGGAAATGTGGGAAATTAATTTATGAGGGGAAAATAAAGCAATTTTAGAGGCACTTGGTCTCCAGTGGCAGTAAGACAAGCTGGCCTCTGCCCAGAGCTTGATGAATTCTGCCATGGGTGCAGAATGACTTCCAGCTGGGACAGAGCAGCCTAGTCTATAATGGGGATGATGTGTCTCTTGATGGGAGTAGGGCTCCCTTTACTGGCTTTAGGTGGAGGTTTGATGGAACTAAGATTATTTACCTGCCTTTCCCAGTCCCTGGATATCCTACACAAGCTTATTTAAAAGCCTGTCGGAAAGTACCTGGGTAATGCACAGAAATGATAAAGCTTCATCCAAATGCAATTCTCACTACATTTTCATGATTTTGCGTCAGTGCCTCTTAAAATCAATCTAAAAACTTTTGCAGGAACACTTTGGAGAAGTTATGGTCCAGACAGCTTCAGCTAGATCCATTTGTCTCCAGTTTCCATCAGCGGGGCTGCAAAGCTCAGGTATCATTCCTTGTGAGGGAGATTTATATTGAGAAATTGTTTCAAGTGTGTCTTTAGAAGAGCAACTTACATAATGCTCAAGTGTTCCTTCTCTGGTGCAAACCTGGTTACATTTAGAAATCAATTTTCTTATGTTCAGATTATTACCACTTATAAGCAAGTGGCAAAGAACTGCCTCAAAATATCACTTAGGTGTATCTTCACCATGAACTATGTTATTTTTCAAGTTTTATTGCACAACCACCTCCTTTGTTGCATTCCCACCTAGTTATGTAAGTAAATTTCAGAGCTCTTCTCCCCTCACAGCGCATAGAAAAGTTGAATACTAGGTAAAGAATGTCATTACACATATACTTTTATACATATATACTTTTTAATATATATTATAAAGTTACATATATTATAAAACAAAGGAGTTATTTTGATTAGTTCTCTTTCCTTGTTTTATTTGTCCTTGATAAGGCAACTTCTTGTTTTCAAAGAGTATTTCTTATAAGTCAAGATAAAAGATCCATTAGCCCCAGCCTTTGGTATTTGTTTTAATACAATTACTTAATATAATTACTTGAAATGCAGAAACAATTTCAAATCATGTACTACTTTTAGTACAAAAAAGAAAATCCTTATTGTGCCATTCATATGAAACTTGCAGTCTGTGAACTGTAGTCATGTCAGGTGAAAATTGGTGTAAGAGAAGATAAGCAAGGAAAGGCAAGATGAGAGCAGAGAGGAATGGATGCAGCTAATCACAAGACATGAGAAGGGAATGTGGAGAGTTCACTATTCACAGAGGTGGACACAGCACGGCTGTGTCAGGGAAAGGAATGGGCCTGGCCCTAAAAGGGAAGGCAAACACGAGACATGAACAAAAGGAATGGGAGGACCTTTAGATTTTGTGAGAAGTGTCTGCTAGTGAAGGATCTGTGGTGGCCTTGGTGTGATGGGTTGGATAAACCCCCAAAACTTAGATTAAGGCCTTAGTTTAGTTAGGCCTGAAACCAAATTTAGTAGGCCCCAGTTTTTGGGCCATGGGGCACTCCGTAGATTCAGAGGGGCAAGTGTCACCTGACTTAAGCAACCAAAGAGGTATTTCATATCATCTGACGTCAAGTCGAGTATAAATCTAGTGGGGGAGGTATCCTCGCTCTCTTGCCCTCCCTCTCTCCGTGTGGTGTGGTGGTGAGGACTCCCTGTTGCTGCTCCCAGAGCGATAGGCCTGGCCGCTTCCCTGCCGAGATGCCCACAGCAGTTCTGGTCTCTGGGAAGTAAATACTTTTGTTTGATATTACTTTGCTGGGTGCTCTTTCAGAGAAACGTGTTTAGTTTTGTTTCCGTGTGGGTTTTGGGTGGTGAAATCTGTGTGTTATTGGGGTAGATAGCTCTGGATGAAGTTATTGTTGTTTTTTTCTTATATTTGTACTTATATGTATTGTAACTTTCCTGTAAATATATGTATATAGTTCTTTCCAGTTTCAGTTTTTTTTTCCTCCCCTCCTTTCACTGGGACTGCGCGGGTCTTGGGGAGGTTTGGCATTTTGCCAATGTCGAACCCACGACACTTGGCCAAGAGGGTTGCTATTCAGGAAGCTCAAACAGCCTGGGGCTATGCAAGCTGCAGTTGCCAGCTGAGTGGCAACTTGGCAGCAGCCTGGCTGGGCTGTGGGATGACCTGACCAGAGCCTCCACTTGTCAAAGTCTCTGCTAGGAGTAACTTCATCCATTTCAGATGGACAAACCTTGCTACACTCATCCTGTGACCTTGGTAGAGCTAGAGGCTTCAAGGTGAGACTGGTGACAGCCCCAACCAAAAAACCCTGCCTTTCAGCTGTGTTACTTGCTCAGGCCGCATTGCCATGCTAGCTAGAGCCAAGAGCTTTTCTTTGGCACCTATCCATATAAACCAATATAAATTTGCTGTAATTTGTGGCTGTGCTTGCAGGACAACTTTGCAGCACTTGAGTTTTCAGTTAGTAAGTCTGGCACTGCTATAGCAGTCTGGTCACGGCTGCTTCAGTGACAGGTGAATTGCAAAATTCACCCGAGAAGCTGTGTACTTCCTTGGATAATTGGCACTTTGAGAGCTTTACAGAGAAGGCAGTGGAGACAGTGTGTCATTATTAAAATAAAGACAATGCTTTTGGGATTCCAGCAGCTGATATAATTTACATTTGGACCTCTGGTCTCTACTTCAGAAGTGCAATTTTAAATAATCTTTTTATTAATGATGTATACAATGTTTTCCTTGTTTTTCAACATACTATCTGAACTGCCACATTAATTATGCACCTTTGGGGATTTTTGCTATTTGGTGTATTCTGAATGCCCTTCAGAGAGCAGGAGGTTTGCAAATGTGAAGTCTGACAAGGTTTCTCTGAAGGAATAAAAGATTTCTCTTCTTACTTTTACAATTGCTTATAATAAGTCTCTTTGGTGTAACTTAACTAAATCCATTGGAATAACAGAAAATGTGTCCTTTTTTACAAAAGAAAAATGTTATCAGGACCTGGGCAAAACACAATCCTTGGCTTAAATGCTTGCATTTTGGCCAATACTTACGGATCTTTCATACAAAACTCCTGTGTTCAAATGTGAATGTGCTCATACAAATGAGTTAGGAGAGGTTTAGTTTAGATATCAGGAAAGGTTTTTCACCCAAAAGTTGGTTGGGCACTAGAATAGACTCCCCAGGGAAGTGATCACTGCATCAAGCCTGACAGAGTCCAAGAAGTGTTTGGACAACACTCTCAGGCACATGATGTGACTCCTGGGGTTGCCCTGTGCACGGCCAAGAGTTGGACCCAATGACCCTGATGGGTCCCTTCCAACCCAGTGTATTCTGTGATTCTATGAAATATTTAGTGTGTGAAGTGGCCCTTGGACTTGATGTTCCACCAACTGAAAACTGCTTTCCTGTTGCACTGTCAGTTTGGTGGGTCTGGGCCTTGGCACTAGAGAGATTTCTGTGATGTTCACACTCTTTTGCTGCAGAACACCTAAAAGAAAGCCCTGAGCCTCCTTTCCTCCCCCTTTGCTCTACCCTCCCATTTCCCATATATTTTAAAGCATTCCCTTGGGAACTGCAATCTGAAAAAAATTGAGGATAATGACCTTTTTAATGTATTTTAAACTGCCTTTTACTTAGGTGTCTGTCAAGGGAGTAGTTTGAGAGAAATCATATTCTTCATAATCTGCACTGAGATCTGATGGTACCATTTTTATCTGAGTTAGAAAGCCTAGCTGTACTTAGCTTTCCACCAAACTCCTCTAGTTTAATAAATTCCCCTTAGTTTCGCATTAATTATTCCTGAACCTGAGATCATCTTGGAAGGTGGCAACTGTATGAGGGAATACAAAATAGTTTAATGAGAGAACTTGTCAGAGGAAAATTTTGGCAGTAATTTGAGTAAATTATGGAAAAAATATCAACGAACTCTCCAGATATTTTCTAGATGGATGTTTTTTTTCTTCATAACATAAGGACTTATCATTTGCTCCTGAAATTAATAGTTCTGTTTTTATTTTTAGCATTCATAATTAGACATTAATTTGCTCTCTGAATGCTTACATTTCAAATTCTACAATCATTCCCTTTTGAGCAAGTACTGCTCTAAATCACTGTGAGAAAAATTCATGACGATTAAGTATATTTGAAGTGTTACAACATTATCTGGGTGATTTATTTTTACATTCACACGAGACACAGTCCCACCCATGAAGTTACTGCCAGACTGCAGGAATTCCAATAAGGGATTCTACAGAACATCACTGTGCAGGTCTAACCCTCACAATGTCCTACACTGACATTTTCCTTCTGCTTTTAAATATAACTTTTGCAACACATCTCAAGAATTGTTATAAATTGCTTCTTGTTTCCTTGTTTTTTCCTTTTGCTTCTATTTTCTCTGTTTGTCATTCCCTAATGGCTCCTCAGGAAAAAGACTACTGCATTGTTGAATGCCTGTGATGCACTTTTCCCTTCCTGTGCACAGCCACAAGGAAACCTGATACTGGGAGACTTTCAGTAATCAGTTTTATCCAGCCTGTAGAGAACATACTGAAGTGTGGTGGCAGTAGCTGTGCCTGGTAAGTTATTAGCTACATATCGACACAACAGCAGCAGCACACATCTCTCTGTTTGAAATGCCATCTTCCATCAAACAAATAGCTTACTGAATTGTGAAAGAGGCATATATGAAACAGATTTTTTTATATTCATGTAGGTGTGGTGCCTAGTTTTTCAGAAACTAACCTTCAGATCAGCCTGTCAGGCAGCTTTTTAGGAACATTTTCTAGTGTTACGGCGTGTGCAACCAATGAGATGATAAAGCTTAGTTTCTCTTTAATACCTCTGTTACCTTTTGGTGCATCTAGTACATATATGTACTAGATGTACTCATATTCTTCTGAAATCTCCCTGAGACACACTGTAAACATACATTCTGTTTTATCAGATTGAGGTCCTGAAGTCTTGTTCTCAGAACACAGGGAAGGCGTCAGAGTAACAAAACATAGTGCTCTTGCCACTTGTCTCTGTAACTTCCCAGCTGTGGAATTTCATTTTAGGTTCCATGTGTGCCAGAGTGGTGTCCTCTTAACAGCAGAGCCCCAGCTCTGTCTGAGCAGTGTGTTGTGTCTGGAACAAACAGTTCTTCCATGGCTCCTCACCATCGTGCAGGAGGAAGGGGGAAGCAGGGGAGGGCTGGAAGGTGCAGGTTTGAGTGCTCAGCACTCCTCTGCATCCTCAGGCAGCTGAAATACCTTGTGATGGCTACAGGGGAGACAGCCTCTACTGGGTGTTTGTAACTGAAAGTCTATGCTGCATTTGCATGGGATTTCTCAAACTTTCTTTGAAAATTGTTCTTACAATGTTTTGGAGAATAATAGAAAGGCCTGGGTTGGAAGGGACTTTAAAGATCATCTAGTTCCAACCCTACTGCCGTGGATAGCTGTACCTTCCACTAGATCAGGTTGCTCAAAGCCCCATCCAACCTGGCCTTGAACACTTCCAGGAATGGGGCAGCCTCAACTTTGCGCAAACTGTTCTAGTGTCTCACAACCAACACAGTAAAGAATTTCTTTCTAACATCTAATCTAAATCTCTCCTCTTTAAGTTTGTTCTCCTCTTGTTCCCTCTTGCCCTATCACTGTCTATGTAAAAAGTTGCTCTCCCTCTTTTTCATAAGACCTCTGTAAATACTGGAAGGCTGCTATGAGGTGTCCCTGGGGCCTTCTCTTTTCTAGACTGAACAATCCCCACTCTCTCAGTCGTTCCTCATAAGAGAGGTGCTCCAGCCCTTGGATAATGTCCATGGCCATCCTCTGGATCCACTTTAACGCTTCATTGTGTCTTCCTTATGCTGAGGGCTCCAGACTGGGACATAATCATCACTAGTCATGCAGTCTACAGGTTCCCAAAGCATAGGCATGCAATGAGGTGTTTATTTACACCTTTAACCAAGATGCGTTTTTGGCCCATCTAAGCCTGTGACAAAACTGTTCCTTTGCAGAAATGCTGGGAAGCAGAAGAAAGCTAATTTTGGGAGAAGGAGAGCAAACTGCTGTAGACTTTTGTACTGCAATACTGTTTTCAGGAAGTGTTTTGAACAATTTTGTGCTGTAAATAAAAGAACTAGAGCTGATAGGTTGCCTCGCACCTTTGTTGTGAAGAGGGAAGTAATAGGCAGGTCTCATATTCCAGGAGGCTGAACACATCAGATGTCAGCCTGACATAATGACAGGTCTGCTGTGGGCTGCACGAGAACCGCTCTGTTACCGGCAACTGTCTGAGGCAGGAGTGCAGGCTGCAAGGAGAGCAGCATTTCAGGGGAATGAGCTCCTCATCTTTCAAGGAATTACACTGCTTAACAGACACATTTGTTCCCCACTGTAACGTTACTGTACAGTTTTCTGAAGTGATTATTTCCTGTCTTTAAATTAGGCTTTTATTTTTGTGTTAGCATCCTGCATTTGATGTCTCTCTTCTGTGGTTGGGGTAAGAAGCGTACACCTTGCTTTTGAAATGCAGACAACTTGCTTCTTAGGTTTCAGAGCAAATATTCTTGCTATCGGGCTGAAACTCATCTAAATTATTAATAAAATGTTTTTCATGGAAGTAAATCGTTATAATATAATAGTCTAAGTATTGGGAATAATACATGTACATTTCCAAGCTTTATGGTAGAAAGTATCTTCCTGCTGTTAAGGATGTAGGCACACATTCAAAGATAAGTGACTGGCCCAACCAAAATATCTGCTATTTTTCTAGGCAAACAATCCAACACAGCAGTCCAATGGAAAATCATTTGTTAAATAGAATTCAAGGCAGGTCGCTGTTGCTGCTGGGAGGGTTATGCTGACAAGGATCAAGATCAGTAGTTTATCTACAGTTTGTATTCTAATTTGTCTAAATTCCTGAATAATTTTTGTGTGATTCAGATGTGTAAGGCAATTAAATGTGATGTTCCACAGCCAGAGAGCACAGTCTGTGTATCTTCGGTAGGTTTAAAATGAACCCTAAAGCCTTTGTAAGGCTTGGTATATGGGAAGTCTCTAGAATGGCTAGAGGCACGAATTGAATGTACTGTAAATAAACTATGGCATGAAAACTTTCACTAGTGCCCAGGGAGAAGAGAAAATGCTGACAAATGTTGAAACAATAACATTTGAATGCAGTGGGTAGCTCCTGCCTGACACACATAGGGCTGGAGCAGAGAAAATTCATTAATTCAGCCAGCTCCGTGAGGGAGAAGCCTGACTCTGACACCACCATTAATTAGGAAAAATTTTGACAGGTAAGTCAAGTTATGCTATACAATTTTTTTTCATCATTGTTCTACATTTCCAAGGAGCTGCTGCCCTGGTGCCTGCTCTGCAGAGCTGGGGCTGCAACATCAGGGGACACAATGATTTTCTCAGGTCTGCCTGGTGAGCCCACAGGAAAACAGAACCAATCCTCTCCTAATTTCCAGTCTCTATTGTTTGGGCAACAGGCAGCAGGCTCAGCAATAATAAGGGAAAAACTAACCATAGCCTGGATCCTGAGGGTCTGTGAGGTCCCCAGGTTTGGTTGCTGTTTTCTCCCTTGTTCTCTGCCGTGTCTCACTTTATTCTGTTTTCTGTTGTTTGTCACTGTATAATCGTAGGCTAGAATTGTGTACCCCAAGACATGAAATGCAAACATCCCTCTTTCTCTCTAGTGCTCTCGCCTTATTTTTTACCTCCTCCCACCTCCCCAAGTACACACAGTTGTCCAGTCCCCTGCACTATGCATGCCACAAATGTCAAAACCTGCCCAGACAGCCCATGGAATCTCCATCACTGGTGTAATGAGGAAATGTTGCTGTGTGGAACATAACTATTACTACAGCATCTGTACAGCAACTGAGAGCCTTAAAGGCATCATCCAAGATTTGCACTGGTGTGAATGTGATCAAAATCTGACAGTCACCAGCCTCTGAAAGAGCTGCTGAAAAGAGACTTTACTAGTTGCCATCTGTCAGCAATATTATAGTCATGAGGCTTCTTGCCAGTTATCCACCTGCTGCAGAGAGCGAGTGTGCTCTACAATGATGTGGGTGCTGTGGAAAGCCTTTCTCAGATGGGGGTTACCTCCTTGTCACCTCCTTAGCAGCTGTACCAGTCCACTCCAACTCTGAGCAGTCCTGACTCTGTGAAGCCTTTCCTGTTTCTTTTTGTTTGTTTGTTTGTTTTCTTGGTTTATTGTGTGGTTTGGTCTTTTTTTTATTTTTAATTTCTTTTTTATTTTTAATTTTTGGGGTGTTTTCTTGGTTTGTTTTGTTATTCCAGTAAGAGCTATTTCTTTCGACAGTTTTGTGAAGCTTTATTCCCTCAGCAGGAGAATGCAAAAGTACCCAAATAATTCCTAAGTATCAATGTCTAGCTAGTATGAATGGCACTAGTGGAAGAAGGTGCAGATATACCAAGGTAGTTTGTGGTCAGAGTGGTGCCTTTTCTGAATAGATCTTTTAGTGTGGATTGATAAATAGCTTTGGCTTGCAAGCAAGTATAAATATAAACTGCAGAGTGTTAAGAAATGTGATACATGCAGTGTCGGTGCCTGTAGGAAAATGAGGTGAAGCTCAGCTGTTCTGTAGTAATTTTGGAATACTTTATGCGGAGACTTACGGTGTTCGAGTTTAAGAAGCTGTGTAAGGAAAAAGGCCCGGCAGGGGAAAGGGAGAGCCCAGAGTAATGGAATTTCTGCAAATACTGGTAGTTCAAATAGTCCCTTTCATTTCTCTTTATCCAATGAGTGAGGTATGCATAGGTATGTGGTGAGATATTGTAGCCCAGGTATTGACCTGTGACTAGAAAATGTTACATTTCACATCCAAAGGGAAAAAAAAGGCTAAGTATTAGAAAACATGATATTTAGTAAAGATGGGTAAGTAATGCAATATACATGGCCTATGCAATTACAATCAAGAGACTATTACATCAAGTACTGTATAATCAAGTAATAAGAGACAATCCATCCTTCATAATCCTAAAGGATAAAAAGATAGAAGAATTATCCTAACTCTTTACAAGAATAAAATGCACATGTTGGACAAATTACCTATTTAGTAGGGCTTGTGAATCGTGTGTCTATTTTCGTGAGCTGAAAGTTAGGTTGCTTGAGTGGGAGCAACACTTTCTCTCTAAGCAAAGCAGAAATTTAAAGCTCAAAACAAAGTTGCCTTAGAAGTCGGAGACAAGTGGAGTTATAAGGAGCTCAAGAAAGAAATCAAGTTTAATTGGTGTCGTCTAGAGTGCCAAAAAGTGCATTTCATCTTCATCATCAATAGAAAATGAAAGAAAAGTAAACAGCAGTCCAAACCTATTTTGAATAAAATACTTGTTTGGGGTCTTTACACAAAGTGTGACTTCACTGCATTTGTTGTGTTCCCACACCCTGGCTTTCTGGTCTCTGAAATACCATTAATGAGCTGTTTACTGACATTCTTTTCAATTAGACCTTGAGTAGCAAATGTTCTTCTGTTAAACTGATTTAGTTTCAGGATTGTTTTTCCCTACTGACACAAGTCAGGTCATTGTAGGCAGGACTGACAGCTCTAGCAAAAAGCCCATATCACTGCAGGTTGCAAAACATGGTATTTTTTTTCTCTTTAGAAAGAGGTGGGGAAAAAAAGTCAAAATAAGAATGAAAGAAAATAGTCTGTGTTGCTAAAAGCTTGGAACTTTTTCATAATGTACCCTAAAGATGAGGGGAACACAGTAAATGTTTTGACTGGAATATTTTGCTGTGTTTTGTGCTTACAGAGCCATCATCTTTGCTCTGCCTCCATTCCCTTATCTATCCTGCAGCTTGTCAGGAAAATCCAACCTGGTTCAAAACAGCATGATGCAAGTTCCCAGCTCAGTTACAAGTTCCCAGCTCAGTTACATGTTTTCCCTGGCAGCTCCATTGTCTGTATTCTCTGAGCAAAATATGGAAAAAACCACTTTTATTGTACATGAGCACTACTGTCTTAGAAGTGCTTTGGCATTTTAATAGTTTGGATATTCAGATTAATTTTTGAATTTTCTTTCTTCCAGTGTCAGGTCTTACCTTCCTCACCTTCAGGCTATTGTGGAAAGCACAGGTAAGTGAGAATGAATCAGAAAATTATGACTCAGTTCCTGTGCTAAGGCTGAGCTTGAGAACTTGAGCTTTCATTCTTTATCTGTTTCTCAAGTTATAACATAAGCTCAAGGCCAAGAGCCTTAAAATCTGCTGAAACTAAAATAGCTAACTCCCTACTATCTCTCTGGGATTAGGCATGTCATCTTAGTGTAACTCTCAGGGCTTTGGGGATAAGAGCATTTCTCTCATTTGTGGAGGATAAAGACTCTGAAGTGCTGAAGGTCCATTGACATAAATTGTAAATTATAGTCAAGTGAGCCATAATTCTGGATTTATCTCCCTGCCAAAAATAATCCCACCAGAGTCAACACTTGTATTTTATCATTTGCAAGTGCTGTAAAAGTTGTCCTCACCTCCTCAGGTTGGTGGCACGATACCTTTCTTGAGGTGAGAGGTTCCATGATGCGTGGACGTTCAGTGTAGGTCTTCGTGACGCCACCCTACACAACTGGTGTCCAAACTAAGAGGATTTCTACTGTAACAAAAAATGCTAAATGAGGGCTTGAGTGGGAGCCCACTGAAATTTATGTGCCGAGGATACCTTTTCTTCTGTGCGGTCTGTTTCACAACATCATGTGTGAAGATGTGGAATTGGAAAGGATGCTGGCTGACATTGACATTATACAGTTAATTTGTCTGGGACTTGCTGCTGTTTCTCCTTTTCGAAATCATAGAGCTGTCACTGCTCAGCTAGGTGTAGTAAACACTGCTGTGGCTCTGCAGCTCATATGTGTGTCTGCTCTGACTCATAAATCACAAAGAAAAAATCTAGATGTGTGGATAAATTTAAATATTAATTCATTAGAGCTGACTTCAGAAATTAGATCTTTTCTGAATAATCACACAGTATTTATGTATATTTATTGGTGATAGGTGTGTTGCTGAGAAGGCATTTAACTCCCATCAGGGATATTTTCCAATGGTTGCATCTTGTATCAATGCATCTTGTTTTGGCCCTTGCAGATGAAGATGTTCTCCCTACTCTGGGATGTAGCAACTGTCTGTAGGGATGTTCCTTGCCTCAGCAAGGAGGAGTGGGAGGGACCTTGCCACTTCGCACAGGTGTAGGATGTGGGACTCACAGCATCCTTGAGGCAGAAAGCAGAGCACACCTTCTCTGCAGCATGGGTGCTGCAGGAGTCTGGGGAAGGGAAAGCTCACGGGGCTTGGAACAGCAGCCTTCCAAACCCTGCGAGGAGGTTATCAGGAAGACAGAGCCAGGCTCCTAGCAGTCGTGCCTTAGATGCCAAGCGGGTGTCTAAAAAGTTCTTGTGGGGTAGAAAGCTGTCTGAAGTCCACTGATGGATGGTCACCAGCTGAGCCTTCTGCATTCCTCTGTTGCAGTGGACACGCCTGGATCTCTCTGGGACTCTCACCTCTACAGCTAGCTCAATTTAACTGATGCTTTTCAAGGCTTTAGAAAAATTCGACCTAGTGTTATATGGCAGTAATGAGGGCTTTAGGATCCTGAGGTCAAGTTTGTCCTCAAGCACATATTAATTAATTTAGAAAGGACATGTTGAGGAATCTAGGTATCAAGAAGTGATAGTTGTATAGATATCAATAAGTGATAATTGCATCTTTAGAGATACAGCCCTTGGATCCAAGTGTTATAAAAGATCCTGCACTGAAAGTGGAGAATTGCAATTGAAACTTTTCCAAGTCAGGGGGCAAAAAAACCCCCAAAACCAACCAAAAATGGTGTATCTTTCTGGAGAATAGAAATATAAAAACAGAGAGTGAAAAGCACAAGATTGAACATCAGTGGAAGTGCATTCACCACACAAGCAGCAAAAACTTCCATTGCATGAATAGTCAAACTATTCTTATGGATATTCAAACTATTCTTTTTAACTGCTGCTAAACAAAAACTGTCAATTACTAAAATGCCTTTGCTAATACAGTAAAAAGAAAATACCAAAAAGAAAATAATGTGAGAGGAGCTGGAATGAAGGACTGTTACAGATTGACTGAATTGCTAAAGTTGTTTGATAGAAATGAAGTTTTTAAAACAGACATGGAAGAAAGATTGGGAAAGCAATGAAAAACTTTGGATAATGTTGATATAAGACCATGCAGACAACATGCCATGATTTAATGCATGCAGATCAGCATGACTGACTGATGGTGTAAGCTGCTGCTTACACCAAGGACTGTTATTAGAGCAAAGGTACTGTCAAAAGTTCTGAAAAGAGACACAGATCTCTAAGGCTGGGAGTGGAACTGTGCTCTGGAGGTTACAGCTTTGGAAAACCTGGCACAAGGAGCCTCAGAGCTATTGATTTTGGGAGAAACATTGCAGCCTAACAAACCTGCAACTAAACTCTGTGCAGACCTTCACAGAAACATGGAATGGTTTGGGTTGGAATGAACCTTAAAGATCATCTTGTTCCAACCCACCTGCTATTGACCTTCTATTGGACCATGTTGCTCAGGGCCCCATCCAGCCTGGCCTTGGACACTTCCAGGGATGGGACATCCACAGCTTCTCTGTGCAACCTGTTCCAGTGCCTCACTGCCTTCACAGTAAACAGTTTCTTCCCAACATCTAATCTGAACCTACTCTCTTTCAGTTTGAAGCCATTCCCCTTGTCATATCACTACATACACTTTGAAAAGACCTTCTCCAGCTGTCCTGTGGCCATCTTTACATACTGGAAGGTGCTATAAGGTCTTGGAGCCTTCTCTTCTCCAGGGTGAACAGCCTCAGCTCTCTCAGCCTGTCTTCACAGGAGAGGTGCTCCAACGCTCTGAGCATCTTCATGGCCTCCTCTGGACCTTGACCAACAGGTCCATATACTTCCTGTGCTGGGGATCCCAGACAGCATGTAAAACTCCAGGCGGGATCCCATGACTTGAGAATTTCAGCACTGGGAGCATCACATGTGCAATTGCTCTAATTTGCATAGTCCCCTTCTTTCCTTGTATTGCATTTTTGTACAAGGGATTTGAGCAACTCAGTGTTCATATTTAAAAAAAATATTATGGGTGTTCAGCAGTAGAAAGGTGAGGAAAGTATTGCTTGGAGAGAATTGAAAACTGTCCTGAAGGGAGTGTCTTCCAAGAAAAAGATGAGAGGACTACATGTGCATAATTTAAACTGTATTTAAGGAGCTATATAATAATGGTCTGTAAGAATTACAATGTTCTAAACATGAATGGGGAATAAAAGTTTTATACAAATGTCCAAAGGATGTCAATTAGTACTTTAAAATTAAACAAGGGGAAATTAATCTAAGTAGCTGTATAATCATGCTCTGTGATAGATTATGGACTGAAAATTCTTTTTAATTAAAAGTGCTGGAAGGGGAAAGGATTAGTTAGATTAATTTTCTAGTTTGGGTGAAAAAGTTAGAAACTGTTGAATTGAAAATTACCTATATTATGGGTTAGCATGATTTAAAACTAGAAGTTTTATCTATTTCTGGACTTCTAAAAAGTTTAAAAGAAAGTAACATGCATTATTCATAATTATTGAGATTTTGCACCTTTTTTTAACCTTAATTTGGAGTGAGAAAACAGCTGAAAAAAATGCATTTGCTCTTTATGATTTCACAATACTTTTGCACTGTTATTCCTAGTGAATTGTATTGCATATCCCTGGTAGCATTTTTGTATTCTTGTCTCTTTTAATACATAATTCGAAATGCCTCACTCTGATCTCTTTCAGCCCCCTTTGTTTTCTCCCTGATCAGTGTTCTGTATCATATACATTCTGCTTTTGGTTTTTATTCATTAAAATGACATTTTTCATCTTCTGCTTCACTGCACTGTTGGGGACTTGCCACTTCTTTTGCTCACCCTTTCTGTTCTTATTCTTGGCAAATGAAATAATTAATCAAAGCAAAATTCCTGCCATAGTTACCTACAAACCCTGCATACAGAATTTGATGTCACTTGGAAAAGTGAGGTTTTGTGGCAACATGGAGGCACCTTGGCATTCTTATAATGCTAAGGAGAAAATTGGACATTTATGTCCTTGGGAAAAGGCAATTTTCAGTAAATTCTCAGCCACTGGAGTGAGGGGTCTCTGGCACTTTGAAGATCTGTTGTTTTGCATTTATGGGGTCACTTGTTAAATGAACATAAGAGTAGAGTCAAGTTTATCAAATAACATCCGCTTGAATGAAAAAGGGAAGTAAGCTCTTCTGGGAATGATGTCTTAGATGCTGCTCTCTATCAAAAATGTCCTCTGGAAGGGAAGTGCTCCAAGGAACACAGTGGCAGACAGATCTACCACCCCTTTCATCTGGATCAAAGTGTATCCTCTCCTTCTTCATCTATTTTTATCCAGGTGCAATCTCCTAAAATCTCAGTGGCTGCAAGTCTGTACTTGGGCCAAACAAGTTGTCTGATGGCACAACTAAAGACACAGTGCACCGTGATGAGTCTGGAGAGACCAAGTGAAGAGAACTCTGTAGGCCAAGTTAAACATCCCCAGTGACATACTCCAAAAATCTTCATGATTTTCTTGGATTACTTTCTCCCAGTGCGAAAACTGAAAGTAAGCAAAAAATTAAGACACTACCATGAAGAAAACTTAAATCTATTGTGAAAACACCTATCATCATTCCATCCTTATGCTTCAAGTCTCTCTCTCTGTGGTTGCCTCAACAAATCTAAACTGAATGTGACAAAATCAACCCCAAAACCTGAGGAGTAAACTCTTTATTATTATCTTTCAAAGTTTGTTTTTTTTTTTTTTTTAGATTAAACAAAGCCACCTGCAAATCTGAGAAAATCTTGGTGAACTATTGTAACTTTTTTTCATGTTCAGAGAAAATTAGCACTTATTGTCAGTTTTTCTAATGAAGGTGGAATTAAAATCAGCACGTTAAGGCTGAAGAATTTTTATAGCCATTTTGATTGATTCAGCTGTAATTAATTTCAGGGTTATATATTGTTCTGTAACAGACTTTGTTACAGAAAAATGTTACAAAGTTATAGGCTATTTTACAAGAAAACCCCAGTACTAATTGGCTGAGAAGGCTGGTTTTAATCTACTTATTGGTGCACATAAACTGAGAGAAAGAGTCAAGTGAAGCCTAGAAGCAGACTTTGAAACTGCAGTAGTTTGAAAAAATATAATAGAACAGGATATTAAATAATCAGATATACAATATCTAGCAGAAATGTAATTTTGTGTAATTACCAAAATAGTACTTTAGGTCAACTAATGAATAATATTATAAAAGGATTGGTCTGACACTGTGTTCCAGATCATAAATGACACAATTTACTGTTCCATAGCCTACATATTTTCTTAGGTGAGATAACAGTTAATTTTCACCTTTTGCATACAAATCCTTGTATTCGTTGACCAGAGAAACGAATGTCTTGCCTTAGGGATTGTATAAATTTTATATACCTGAATGAGTCAACAGTGAAGTTTTTTCACATCTGTTTTCTGTCTTAGTGTTTCGAAGGGGAAATAACAGCTCTTCTGGATCTCCAAGTCTATTTACTGCAGGTCACATCCTGCCATAAGAAACAGTTGGCCTTTGGAAACTTTATTCTATGTGTTTTTTATTGACTTCATGGAATTGTTTGTGACATGTCCTACCACTCAGACTCACTGTGAGCTAGTATGGGGGTGCAAAAGCACAAGGTGTGTTACAGCTTTTGTACTTAAATGAGCATCACTTTAGAGTTATGTTGTGCCTTACCTGTGTGATATTATTAGCTATCATTGTTCTCCATGGTGCTGCTACAAGTCTCAGAAGAACTGTAGGGACTTGATGCCTGACCTTCCAACAGCACAGCAAGTACTTGCATGCATCAGTAATGACCAAATTTTTATTACCCATGAAGGATACAGAGAGCAATGGGAGTGGTTCATGCCAAATGCACTGAATCCATGGCCCCATGATTGAAGATACTGATGTAGGAAATGAATAGTTCTGTACTTAGTTGCCAGGTAACTGGTTTCAGAGAATCAGCAGAAAATGTATATTTTCTTAATAGCTATTGAATGGTAGATCATTATTTTAGATTTATAAAGAACTAGTTTAGATTTTCACAGTGATCTCACTGTTTACTACCACATATTGCAGTAAGCAAGGTCTTTCCCCATACATGAGCTGTCAAGAGTCAATATTTTAAGTACAGGATATGTGTTTCATGAACATGACTTAAAAGAAGTACTAAATATTTATTGCTGTATTCTGCCTATTACCAAACAGTAATACTGAAATCATGAAGAAAATCCACAGGATTTCTTTCTCTCCTTTTTGTTTTCCCCCTCTTTTTGCTCTTTCCCTTATCTGAGCTGTACACTCCATAATGGTGAAATGGTGAGAAACAGAAAAATCAATGGAGGAAATGCTGAAAGTACAGGTTAAACTGCAGCTTCTTAGACTTAGGTAGAATTCCCATAGGCTACAGAAAGCCAGACTTTCCCTAGGCTTTAGAAAAATCATTGTTAGAAATACCAAACTACAGAAAGGGCAACTGTGGAATGTAACAGCCCTAAAGACCTAAAAGATGATATCAAGTATGTGAGTAATGGAGGAGGAGCTTAAATCACTGGTTTTCAAGTAATTTTCAGTTTTCTTTCAGTGTGCAGAACCCTGGCTAGTGAATTCAAGCCTGTGGATAAACAATTTTTTTCCCCCTTGCTTACTTTCAACACACTGATGAGATGTCATCCTTCCACACCCAGAGGCCATGGACTGTGAACCAATTTTCTGGAGCTTACAGACGAAGACACTCCTTTAGAAAGCAATCTAATTCAGGAGCTTTAATCATTAACTTCTGCTAGACTGACACCACCCAGAGCAATTCCATGTTCTATTGTCCAGGGTCTGTTTTAAGTGAAGGGAAAAAACAACCCCCAGATAGATCCACTGGTGTCTTTTATTAAGTTATGCAAAATACAGTATTAATTATGACACTGCATGCATTTTGGACAATATAAATGCAAGCCTACAGAAAATGTGACAAAGAAACCCTCAATTACTTTTGAGGTAGTATACAAGGAAAAATAGGAAAGCAGAAACACAGTGGATTAAAAGAACAAAATATTATTATCACTTTGTGCATACATTAGTCACTCATAAATACATTTGTATGAAATAACTTAAGATACAATTCCATTCTTGATAAAAAATATACTTCTTCAAATTCACCATTCTTGTTTGTTTTGATTTCACATGACATTTTATGGTATTTTATCAGGTGGATTTTTTTTAATCACCGCCATCATGATTTTACCCTTTTCCTCCAAGAATTTAGGCACAGATGGCCTCATGCACAAAAATAAATAAGAAACCTGCTTGAAGGGAAAAGAATTCTGCTCAAATAGCTTAGGATAGTCTAATAAATACCATTTTGTTTATAAAAATATTTCAGGTTTATAAAAGAGGGGAGGGGACGGTCTCCCTTGTGGAAAGGATGTTAAGTGAAAAGTGCTGTATAACGTTTTTGAAGAGATTTTGTTTTAAACATATAGTACCATTATGAATATATATTTTATAATAATCCTGTTTCTTAGAACCTTATTGTCCACTAGAAGTATCAAATGTTCTTTGCTTCCTTTTGTTTGTTGTCTTATTGCCGTTTTGGAAGATGCCTAGTTCAGAAGGGTTCCATATAATTGTGCTTTTGTAAGGCTGTCCTTCCGACTCAAACCAGTGCTCCCAGTCCGTTGAAACTGCTGCTGTTTGCTGTGAATACCCGAATGGCTTCCTTGATCCATGGAAGACTGGTGGATTTCTGAAGCCTCCACTGAACTCTGATTGAGTGACTCTGCTGAGCTGTTGGGGCTCACGTCCACATATTCTCTTTTCAATACTGGGCTATTTTCGATATTTTTGCTACTGCATAACTGGACAGTGATCCGTTCATTTTTTTGGTCTCTTGATTCTTTTGTTTTGTAAGTGGGCAATTTGTCCTGTTTACAGCTAGTGCTGATGTCAATATTCAGGCCACTGTCTGTTCTCAGGAAGCAAGAATCCACAAGTCTGCTTTGGCAGATATCGTCTCCCTCGGAGCAGCTATCTGCTTTGTAACTAGCATAGATGGGGCTTGTTCGACTGTCCCCCTTCTTAATAGGGCTGCTGTAGTACTGCTCTGAAAAACTACAGGGCGACAGCCTGCCAGCATTCCTGTAAGAGTATGCACCAATGTCCTCCACGCTCAACTGCCTCCACCGCCCAGGCAAGTCTTCTTCTGAAAGGTGGGTGCTCCTGCACTCATTCCTCATTTTCTGATTTGCTAATGCCTGCTGTGGTGTTATGGCTGAGAAATGAAAAGGTTCGTTTGCATACGGAGGCAGAGTTCTAGTATATGTGGGTGAGTTCTCGTTGTCGTCAGCAAGCTCCATGTGCTGTGCAGGTTTGGGCTTGGCAAATCTAGGGCTTCCCTGGTGCTCATAACCTGCAGGGGACTTTCTTTCAAACAGTTCATCTCGGTTGCTCATGTAGATTGCTTGCTGAGAGGCTGTCAGAGTGTTGGCTTGGGCGTTCTCCTTCTCCTCAGACGTGACACTGAAGCTGGAATAGGAGCTGGAGGTTGGCAGAGAGGTAATGTACTCTGGGAAGGCTTCGTGAGAGAAGCTGGAATGGAAACCATCTTCTTCAACAGTGCTGTCCGTGGAGTTCTGGGACCGCAGGAATCCCACATCTTTCACTTGCGTGTCCACACTTTGCCTCCTCTCCCTCCTCCTCTCCTCGGGGCAGTAAAGGGCTGTGTCGCTGCAGTAGATATCGGACTTGTACTGGGGCCTTTGTCCGCCTTTTCCGGCAGAGTCCTGAAAATTGAGATCCCTTGTAGACGGGCTTGACAAGTGTGAAGACAAGCTGTTTGGGTCTGGTTTCTCCAGTACTTTGGCAATGACACAAGTGGGTATGGTGTCAGCGTAAGAAGTGTGGCACAAGGGGACAGAAAGGCTGCACCCGTGTTTTTCCAGATGGATGCTGACTCTTTCCTGAAAGTCAGATGGCAACTGTAACATAAAGAGATGGCAAAGGAGAAAGGAGAGAAGGGTACATGTCAATACTGATGTCAGATGAGTGCTGTTTGTGACACTGCATAATTTACTGTACATGGTTCTGCTAATGTGAGGCCACAATCTTTGTGCATTTCTAGAAACAAACATAATCAAATGACTTTCATTTATCTACTTAATGTTTGAAAATCTTTGTCTGCTTTCCATCATGGACAACACTGTGAAACTGAAAAGCTTCCTTCCAAGTTAATTCAGGTTGGATAGGAATGATCAAGGAATCATAGAATCATCCAGGTCAGAAAAGACCTCTAAGCTGAAGTCCAACCATTAACCCAACACTGCCAGGTTTACTTTACTGATAGGAACTATGTAGTAAACAACAATCTTAAAAAAGCAGGTAGGGAATTACAGCCTACAGCAACACTTGCAGACTGCCTGCACGGATGAGATTTGCAGTTGGAATGGGGGTGTGTGGAGGTGTCTGTGGGGGTGAGGAAAGAGGAGGAAGACATCAGATCTTTCCTGTTCTTTTGCCTTTCCTCAAGCTCGTCTTGCTGCCATCCAGTGCCAAATTGGTTCCTGCTCTAAAGCTTCATGTTGGATAAACATGGTGTTTGAAGAGGTGGAAGACCTGGCTTCACTGACACTTAAAGAAATGGTACTGGCTACTGAGACAGGAGGGTTCCTGTGCTGGGAGAAAGGAAATCAAACTGGCTTCCTTGCCCCATCAGTCAGACACTGCTTGTCAGATCAACCATCCACATAAGCCTCAACATGTTCTTACAAACTGATGGAAATAAGCACTGAGACCTGAATTTACATTATTATTTCTGTGACAGAATTAGTCAATGTGTGTTATGCATTTGAAATCATATAATTTTTTGAGAAAGTCAGGATCAGCTCTGTGGATGGGGGTTCCACCTGCTGCTCTGTCATGTGTACCTGAACAGACAGACCACATTCTTTGAAGCAATAGAAAGTCTGGTAGGTGATGCCTACTGAGGTATCACTAAACATGATTTCCAGTCAAATTTTATCTGCCTTGCTTATTTCAGATCTCTATTGATCTGACAGCAGTATGAGAGAGAGCTGTGTGATGGTTGTCTCTCAGTATTTCTTGCTAGAAATCAGAAGAATTCACCTTTGGAATAACTTTTGAGTTTGTGATTGCTCCTTTGATATCTGTCTTGATTTATGCCACTTAGGAATTTATCCCTTGAATGCTTGGCTGAACTCTGATTTGCTCTGCACCTTCTTTTTATAAATAGAATTCAAGTTTCTCTTTACAAACTAAACCGTGGCTAACGTTATGACCCTGCCAATCTCACTCCCTTCTTAATTTTGTTTCTGTAGAGGAGAGAACCCCACAAATTATTAAAGTTGTCCCCCTTTCTTTTATTTTCAGCAACGGAAATTTATGGTGCCTGCTCCTCGATGGAGCTCCTCTTTTAGCTTCTCTGGGAAGTTTTTAAAGTTGGTTTAATCCTCCAAACTCAGTGCGTTCAAAATATGGCATGTGGTGAAATGGTGAAGTAGGATGAGTGTTATTTTTTCAACCAACAGACCTTCCAGGATATTTTGGATTAATCATTATGTTTCTAATTAGCTCATATGTCTTCCATTGGAAATAAAGAGTATGGTATTGCCAGTCTGCTGGCAGACAGCAGTATTAGTCATAGTAAGTACAGATGCAACAAAGACTGAATAAACAGGTTGTAAAATAGGCCTGGTGTAAATTGCCACGGAAATGAGGAAAAGAAATACAGTTCATTTAACATGAAAGTGCTGTGTGGGGCAGTTCTTACTTTAGTATCCTGTTGCATGATTGTTTGATCTATTTTATATACATTATTAAGGTTATGAAATGTGTTAAGAAGAACATTATTTTCTGGGTACTGCGCTGGAAATGGGAATTACTAAAATGATATTGCTGTCACATTACTATATTGTACTACAGTTTAGGTTTCTGGATAACGTACAATAGTTTGTCAGGCAATATTTGCAGTTGTAAGGAATTTATTGGCTGTGACAGCACATACACACTCACTAAATTAATAAATACTTGGACTTATGCGTGGAGACTGCCTATTTAATTGAGTGTTTGACAGTCTGGGAAATTGTGGGGAGATGCCACATTTGTGATAGTTCTCTGCAAGTGAGCCACTAAGTACTTTTAAGGTTCTAATTACTGCTAACAGGTAGGATGCATGAAAGTGTTAGTAATGTCATGATAACTCCTGGATACAATTTGCTAAGGGACGTCAGCTAATAGGAAAAAATGACAGCACCAAGATAATGGTTAATTTCGAGGTTCTGTCTCCATTCCAGAAAATCATTGTCTGTTCGACAAAAGAGTCTCACTTCATTTTTATTTACCAGGGTTGTTTTTTTGCACTGAAGCCACCTACTAACTTATAAATGGTTTATACATTCCACATTTAATTTTGCATTATTACACTGCAGAATTGCAAAAGAGAGATCATTTGGGGGAATGTTGACCTGTTGGGACTGATGAAGGAAAGGCTATTCTCCCTGACCTTCACTGAAGTAACAATCTGCTTTGTGCAGGGTCTGCATTCCTAAAGACAGTCTTGTTCACTAAGATAGTATTTACCTCCCCTTTAGGAGCCTGTTTCTCAAGCCTAGTTTCCTTGGAAGTGAGGACTATTAATTAAAGTTTACACCTTGAAAATCAATCATTGGATGCTCTGGTTTCTTTAGGAAAGGGTATTTGTTCTGTCAGTCCATTTTAAAATTCAGATTTGGAAGCTAGCTGGACTGGAAAATAGCTTCAGGAGGAAAATTGATTATATCAGAATCTCTGACGCCTGTAGCTTGTCATTTCCCTGCTCTCACCCCACTGCTCCTCCCCAGCATTTTGTATTCTAGAGTTTGCAGCACTCTGGTTTTGCTAAAACCTTTGTTTTTCAGGCAATCAGTGCGGGCCCATTCTACTGGATAGGAGAAGTTTTGGGGAAGAGAGTACCTTCAAGTTTCATTACTGGCTGTGATTTTGTCAGCACCTCCCTAGGCTGCACAGAACATCAGCAGGTGCTCAAGCCCTCCTGTGGCTTAAAGGCACGGTGTGGGGAAATAAAAACCTTAAGGGCAAACAAGTTCTGGAATTGATACATGTGAAATAACCTGTTTGAGATACAATATTTATTTCTTTGAATATTGAAGAAGTTCAGTAACATTACCTCTGAAAGTTTATGTGCCCTGTCGTAATTCTTGCTGCACTGGAGCAACTGAGCAGCTAAATTGCAGTCCTTCCTATAGAGCTCCTAGAAAAAAAACAACAACAAAAAAAATAGCCTCTTTTTAAAAGTTTGCAAAGAGCTTTTGGCTTTCAGCCTTTGTCCCATGCCTGAACAATCTTATAAAAATTGACTTTGGGCAAATTTGGAGATATTGTAACCCTTAAATGCATTAAGATGTTGTGTTTCTTGCACGATCCAGAGATATTTGCCCCTTTGCTTTGTGAGGGCTGATAAAATTACTAAGAATAAAATTTTGAGAACTGTTACAACAGAGCAGAAATCTGCATTTCAGAAGATGGATACTTACCATTAGGAACTGGACTTTACACTGTTAACATGTATGGTACTGTGAAGGCTAAAAGAAACATGATCTTTTAAGAAAAAAAGACAATTTAAGAACAGACAATTTTTACTGAGTATTATCTGGATCAGCACTAAAATACTACTGTAGAAAGGGATAAAATAGTCTTATGAGACTGTGGGAGAAATTCATTAGAGAATATACAGCGTTGTTTTTTTAAACAGGGAGCCTCTCTCCCCTTATGATACTTTCTTGCTGGTTCCTGGCTCCTTTAATATCTTGCAGAATGCGACTATAGAAATATATTAACTCTCACTGCAAATATTTGATGCTGCAACACAGAGTATTTCACTGGGCACGAAATTACCATGAGAATTCCACACAGCGAAGGAGAGAACTTAAGCAAGCTGCTTATGCAATCTTCTTATTAAATGGTTCCCACAGCCTGATGAATGGGAAAATTCAGAACACAGGTTTGCCCTTTACCTAATTTATTTTAGCACACGTGAATGTGTAACTGTATCCTTCAACAGGTATCTTTGGGTCCCTGAAGGTAAGAGTTGTATGTTGTTTTTCCTTATATTGTTGTATTAAAAACAAAGCTGGTTTCAGAAGCTGACTTTATAGGTGGGCAGAGATGAGATGCACGAAGCATAAAGATACTGTGGGCACTAGGCTGTGTTAATATGTAAAAATTAGAACATGTTTATAGACAAAGGTGTTGAATACCAAAATGATGTGGATTTTATCTGGTGCTAATGTTATAATTTTATTGCCTGCCGATTTTTACTGCTCCATTTATTCTTTTAAAAACTGATAAAGAAATTTTCTGTGAAAAGGAAATTCCTTCTGTTTAGAAATACCATTTTAAGGTATTCTGTACTAACATATGCAACATGATATTCTTGTGATCCTATGAGAGATGGAGGTAGTTTTCCTATGATCATTAGTTCATTATATCTTCATATTCAAGGGCCTTTAGATGATCCTGGTTTGTGGATTTTTTTCTGTGTCTGTGTGAGATTTCATGCATGCCACTTCTACCTGAAATTAACTGGGGAGACATATTAATTTATGTGGGTCTTGAATTTTATAACAGTACACACAATTTTAATTCCTGAAACAGTAAGAACCCAATAATTCAATTTAGAAGCAAAATCTGTGGCATGTGTGTGTGATTCTGACATGTTACATGCACATGAAATCCAAAATGTATTGCTGCAAAATGTACAGCACAGACAGGTATCCCAAGTCCCATATGGCATTACTAGGCACACAAAAATGGTATCACTCCAAAATCTAATCCTTTCTTCAAAAGCTGCGTGCCTGTTTCTGTGAAGCGGTTGTCATGGAGAGTACAAAAAGCATTTCTGACACTTTATTTTTAGCAGCTTTAAAAATTACTACAGAAAAATTACATGTGAGTTACATGTGCCACGTGTACTTTGTTCTCAACATTCTGGGCCATGCCATGTGACTGGAGTGACTCTCTCCCTTAATGTTTGCTTGAATGGAAACTAGCCACATCTGTGGCAACTAGAACAATAATCAGCAATTAATGCCAGAAGTGTTTCCCATAGTTTAAAACACGTTTTTGCATCAAAAGCATCATGTTACATTTCTGTCAGAAGAATGAGGGGAAATAAAATTGAAGGGAGAAAAATTGCCAAGACAAAAACGTGTTCTCTCCATGTTGGATTCTTCAGTTTATCACTGTCTCTGTTTATTAGGTATAATACTAATGGTTTGTTTCATAGTTCTTTATTTTAAAATTTGGAATTTAACCTTTATTTTTACTAGTGATGCTACATGGAGTCATAGAATGACAGAATATCCTGAGTTGGAAGGGACCCACAAGGAACATCGAGTCCAACTCCTGACCCTGCACAGGACCATCCCCAAGTCACACCATGTGCCTGAGAGTAGTGTCCAAATGCTTCTTGAACTCTGTCAGGCTTGGGGCTGTGACTGCTTCCCTGGGGAGCCTGTTTCAGTGCCCAACCACCGTCTGGGTGAAGAACCTTTTCCTGATATCTAAACTAAACCTCCCCAGACTCATATTCATGCCCTTTCCTTGAGTCCTGGAAAAGCAGGATTTTGTCTGGGAACCAACCTCAAGTCTGGAGATGTGGTACTGTTATTTGAGGCCTCTGGAACATACTGTAATGTTCAGAATAAAGCTAAGAATACTGAAAATACTTCAAATGTGGTTCATACCTGATTACATGAAGTAGTATAAATGAATGAAAAACTTACAGGGACAGATTTACATTTTTTTTCCACCTCTATTTTAAATCTGAAATAACTCCTCTGATTTCAGATGAACTAGTCTGGATGTATACCTGTGGTTCTAAAAACTGAATGTAGCCCACTACATTTACCATGCTCCAGAGCATGGTAAACAGCTCCATAGCTGTTTGAAGAGCTATGAAGTAACTGTTCTTTCAACTCTACTTTTATAAAAGTAAGGGGTCAGATTGTGAACTCTTTGTTTCTGTTGGAAAGTTGTTAATTGCATAGGCACAATTCACATCAACAGGCATTTTAATGGGATCAAATGCCCCCAGCTATGATTAAGAGTTCATATGAAATATGGGAAGAGAGAATGTAAGATGCTGAAAAAGTAAGTGCTAAAAGAAACATGTCTTCTGTAGATGAATTTTTTATTAAGTGTCGAAGGAATGGCACAGTAATGAACTAAATGCCTGCAATCTTCCTTTCCTTGCTGTCTTTGTAGGGTTGTTCCTGGGAGGATTTAATGAGCTTGGTTGCCAGCTGCAGTACGCATGCCAGTTTTCAGCAGTGTTTAGTGAGATGCAGGGTGATAATTGCCAGAGTTGGTCCCTGTGTTATTCCACACAGACATAGGTAAATTGTTCCATATTAATGACCACTGGGGATAACCTGACTCCTGCTCCCTGCAATGATCTGAGTGACCAGGTTGGGTAAATACTATCTTCTGCTGGTAGAGCTCACTTGTGCTGAGCATCCCATTGCGGTGAGCAAAGACTGAAAGATCAGAGGAACTGCATTATATGTGGGACTCTGTACTGTGCCTAAAATCCTTAAAATGAGTCCTCACTCCATACATGTGTCCCCCACAACAGCTCTGAGCATGTACTTGAACCAGTTTGCTGCACTGATGGCAAAGTTAATGTGTCAATATTGCCATTTCTTAGAATATTTTTTCATCAGTTTCAGGTTAAACACATGGAAAAAATACTAAGGAAAAGTCTCACCACAACCTCATAGCATAAGGAAAGTTGAATTTACAAAATGATGGGAACAAACAAACAAACAAATTTTAACTGTTGAAGTGACAAGTTACATTTTACCTAAATGATAACAAATTATTCTATAATTTCATGGGAAGTGCAAGACAATTTATTTTTCAATATAATCTCAAGATAGATCCATAATTAAATACTTACATTGTCTTCTGACAACTTATCTATTGTCACCTTGGCTTCTATTAAGTGATTATTGAGTGCAATTATTTCATGGCTCAAAGCCCGTTTTTCCTCTTCGTAATGTTGACCCTGTGTAGAAAATGGAGCAGTAAGTGTTTTTGATACTGTCAGAATATTTCAGATAAAGGCACAGAGGTTGATGTCATTCTTAAATCCAGGGAAAACCACACAGACTGATTTTTTTTTTCCCCTCTCTATTTTTTTGCTATTTTTACTCGGTAGATGAGGTAAAGTCCTTTGAAAATACGGAGGTCAAACTGGGCTCACATTTGGAACCTTCACAAAGGCTTTGGTTAACCTGTGCAAAAGCATTCCATTGAGCATCAGCTGTCCCTTCTTAGTTACAAGACAGGATTTCTAACCTGGAAGGGACTGGAGCTGCTCTTGGCTTTTGATACAAGGATGTTTCACTTATGCTACTATCTCCCATTCTCAAAGGAGAGGAAGAACAGTATTTAAAAAGAAAAGCAGTTGTATTTGAACGGTTTTAATTTTAGCTGTTGACTGTTCTGGATGCTTTAAAAGCCCTGATTAAGGTTGCTCATTTCTCAAGGTGAATGTTTTCCTGATTGCAGGGTTAACACTCATTAGCAGAACGTAACCCACTGTGGGATATCAGGAAAACAGTCCGATTCAACCTTCTTTCTGCCCACTAATTTAATCTTGTTACCAGTAGGCTGTAACTCTTTATTATAAATGCTAAGAGATCAGTTGGAAAAATAAAGTGCCACTGGCCCTTACCATACTTTGTCCCATTTTCATACTGCAGTGTCTATTGTATGGCCTCATATATCAAAGATTGTTGTGTAGCAATCATTTATAACCCTGCCTCCAGCCTTAGTGTAATGTTAAAAAGTAGTAATAGGACAAGAGACAACGGGCAGAAACTGGAACACAGGAAGTTCACCTGAACATGAGGAAGAAATTCTTTATTGTGAGGGTGGCTGAGCACTGTAGCAGCTTGCCCAGAGAGGCTGAGGAGTCATCTTCCTTGGAGATATTAAAAACCTGCCTGGACACAATTCTGAGTAAAGTGCTTTAGGGCACCCTACTTGAGCAGGGAGGTCTGATGAGATGACCCCTGGTGGTCCCTTCCAACCTCAACCATGCTGTGAATGTCACTCCTCATTCTAAAATTGTTAGAGTTAGTTGTGAGGGACTGAAATTTCCCAAATGCTGTTTGTCAGGGTCACACAAAAATCTTCTATCAACACACACTTGACATTGTCAGCTAATTGACAGCAATGGGAATTGTGTGTTTTGAAGTCCAAATGAATATCAAGGTTAATTATCCAGCTGCAAAGCACCAGGCTGTGTTAAAGAAGGGTGATGAAATTGGAAGTGGCAGGTCTCATCTTAAGTTGCTATTTAAAGAAAAACACCTTCTCAAATGGTCTAAGCAAACCCAGAGCTTTATTTAAACAGTGCAGATGTGATTGAAGTGTCTCTGTGAAGGTCTGGACTGTCCTATTTTAATGTCAGCTTTTTTATGGACTGTCTGTTCCCTTCTGTTGCCAGACCTCAGTCCTGACAGTCCAGCTGTGTCTGGAAGCTGGTTCAGGCTTGACACATCTTTCCTCCTTGTTCCCATAGATCAGGCACTCCTGCTGACTGCCTGGGGACTACCTCATGGAAAGCCAAGAGTAGCTTTGAGAGCTTGCAAGAGCTCCAGCCTTACTAATTTTAACTAGACACATGATCTCGGAGGTCTTTTCCAACCCAATGGATTCTGTGATCTTAGGGGCGGGGTTTTTAGTTAGGCAGATTGACTTGGTTTTATATGAGACCTGTAACTCTCACCCACTTTACTGTGAACTAAACAAGGAGGCACTTTGTAAACCTCCTGGCCATCTGTGCACCTCTGAAAATCTGTCTCCTTTGAGAGTATGACTGAAGATTACATTTTCAAAGGTATTTAACTGTGTAATGAGGTAGACAAGTGACTACCTAAGTACCTGTGAAAAACGTGCCCCCTCAATTTTCCAAGTCATTTCATGCTTTTGAAGGATCCAGGTCCACTGGGTACAGACTTAATCTTCCAAATAACCATTTGTATTGAAGATTTTATCAGCCCTTGTATGACAAGTTGTCAGTGCTAGGACAGCTGATGTGTAGAACCCTGTTGCTCTAAATCTCTCTGATTTCAGTAACTGTTGCTCTTGCTTAGCCAAATTGAATTTGACTCAGTCTATTTTACAGTTCAGGAAAGAATATCTGATCAAGAATTTATAGTCTTCAGCAGAGAGAAACTCATAAAAGGGCAGCAGATTCAGGCTTTAGAAGCCGTACTTTCCCCTGCATTAAGTAATGCTGAATCTGGCTGAATTATGCTTTCATTTTATTTCAGTTATGATAACTTTTAGACCGATGTTTTCCAGACTTTGCATCTGACCAAGTGTGACTTTAAAATATATTCTATCTTTGTTGAACTGTAAAATTCACCTCAATTTATACTATATAGGTCAGCAGGTGGACACCAAAGTAATAAGCATTTCAGCAGTGCTGTGGAGGAGGAGTGTTACGGATTTAAAATCTTGGAATTTTTCTTTCATCTACCAACCCTGTGCCTCAGAGGGATTACCTCCTCTCTTTTTTCAACCATGGAACCAGGAAAGAGACTGCCTGCCCCATAGGAAAAAGAGTTCCACCTGGCCCCCTTCATGAACTGCTAACAATGGATCATTTGCAGCTCTGCCTGGGGCACACCTGACTCCTCAGGCTACAGGGTGGGTGTTTGGGAACTTCTGTGAGATAAGAAAGGTTTCCTGTCTTCACATCAGTGACTCAGTGTGATAACACCCCTCCGGAGAGCCATCAGCACCTCCACACCCAGCCTGAGGGGTCATGTCTGCTAATGGGCCATCAGGGATTCCAAAAATATGCCAGAGTGTAAATCACCCATTGTGAAACTCCCTGCCCTAGGGGAGGTACCGGGCACTCCCACCTGAGCCTAAGCACATATAAACTGGGGTTTTTTGGGGACTGGGGATCATCAGATCCAGAGGAGGACCAGAGCCTCAGCAGGACTGCGACTGTCACTCTTGACTGGACCAGGACCATTACCTTCACCAACAGGTTTCTTCTTTCCTGTTACTTTGTACCTAGGAGGGCCAGGTGGTGCTCAGCACAGGGGCTGACAATTACCATTCTGTTTGTGCCCCAGGCTGCTGGGTCACACACTTGTTTTTTGTGGGTTAAAGGGACCTTTTGTTTTCTGCACCCTTGTACTGATTGTGATCTTGTTTTTCTTACTAAATTATAATTCTGATTTGTAATCTGTTTGTGAATTGGATTCATTTCTCCTGCTGGTTTATCTTTAAACCAGCACAAGGAGGAATGAGAAAGAAAGGCCAGTCCCAGTCTTCTCCACTAGTACACATAAAATGTTGTTGACATGAGGAAAGAGTCTCTTTCAGTGTGGCAAAATAACGTACCCTAGGGGTGGACAGGACTCTAAAAGCCTTTAGCATATTCACCATACACTGTGTGTCCATCCTTGAAAATTCAGGGTTTCAGTCAGATTTTCTTGTAGTCCGGTGGTGGAAACAAGAGTTCAGAGGCTTAACCCTGACACACCTGGGGGAAAATAGTGCACCTGGAAGGAACAGTATGGCAGTGGTAGATCACTGCATTAAAAGGGTTGCTGTTTACTGAGGACTGCAACTTTTGGCTCTCCAGTTGCAGTTGAACAATCATATTTTCAGCATCAGATACATCTCTCAGAGAGGCATGAAAGGAGATGGGAATCATAATATCAGTGCTATGATTGTGAGTTACAAATATAAATGCTTATTTTACTTGCAACCAATCTTGGTAGATCCCTCTACTTCTGGTAGCTTATAGATACTTGGTGCTCCTGCTCTTCCTTTCATAAAGCTAATGACGCCTCCTCTCTCCTTTTGGCACTGCTTTCTGCTCTGCAGGTGCTAACAACCTATCTCTCAAACTCAGTAGCAAACTAATGGTGTTATTGATATGCCAATAGCTTGCAGCTGGGCTGAGGGTTTCTGAAGTCCACTCCAAAATGCCATAGCTATAGACTGCAATGGGCTGAGCTGCTGGTGGATCCTTGCTCAGAAATCTTTGTTGAGTCAGCTCAGTGCATCTTGCCCCTGCCTCCTCCCTTGAGACAGAGCCAGCAAACAAGAATACAGCTCTGTAGTGTCTGACTAACACAAGAGAACTGCAATCATGTGCCCACGTCTGAGTCAGATCAAATTTGTACTGCTGGGTGACTCCAGCAATCACAGCACTGATACTGATGTTGGGGGGGCCAAGTGCTTGGAGCCCTTGCTCCTTGCCTGGATTTAGCATGAGTCTCAGCGCTTCTTTCTCAGATCTGATGAAGGAATTGAATATCTGCTCTTCACAAAGGAACCAAATTATATAAGAAACAAAATAATCTCTGTCTGGAACCTTTTTTATTTGTTTGTTTGTTTGGTTTTTTTTAAATAATTTGTATGTATCATGGTGACAACATCCCTCACATATTTACAGATCCATAGAATGTAAGTTGATACTTTCAAAAGTGTTTGGTGCCATATAGTCCCTACATCTATAATCTGTTATATAAGTGGAGTGAAAGGAATTTTGGTATGTTGATACAGCATGAAATAATTAATAGATAAATTTATTTTGAAAAGTAACAAAAGCCGGATGAAAAGATCTGCTTGTCTTGAAAATTAGTGGAGCCACAAAGGTTCCTACTCTACTCCTTCTGCAGAAATGGAGCAGTCTAAAAGTTGTCTGTTTCTCTGGTAATGTTTCAGTCTCCCTTCATTGCTTTCCAGGAGCTGGAGGGTGTCCTACCATAAAGCAGTGCCAACCTATTAGTCAAGGCTTAGCTGCTTACTGTCATCTCTGCTGTGCTGAGGGAGCTCTGAGATGTGTATAGACCTTTTGAAATCAGTCTCAAATTTGCAAATGAGAAGCATTGGTCCGTGGAAATTTCAGCCTTTTCAAACATGGCAAAGTAAATCTGTTCTTGATATTCCTGTAAAGAACATTTCAATGGATAGAATTTCAATGTTACAGTGACAATAATGTAATGGTAGTAGTAACCCTCAAGGCTTTAGTGGCCAGCAGTATTCTTTCAGAAATAACTCTTAATAACTAATGCCCAAATGACAGACAAAAAAAGAGAGAGAGACTTTTTCTGTTACAAATACCACCAAAGAGACACTGGTATCCCATCCTGAATGCCTGGAGAGAGATTTCCAGCAATGCTTTTGTACGAGGAAAGGCAGAACTTTGTTCCTTTTTTTTCCTTAGTTATTCTGCTTGTCCAGGAGGAACACAACACTTCCACAAGAGAAGTTCCCCACTTTTTTGGACCAGTGTAACCCTGTAACCCTCAGTACTTTTCTCACAGACCAGCAGTCATGATCTTTTCATTACACATGTTTTATGGTATCTGCTAAGCAACTGCAGTGGATTTACTGTTGTTCTGTGGATTGTAATCAGTATACAAGTACTGTGGGGATATACTTTCAAAACAAAGTCTGTATATTTTATGGTGATATTTTATAGCTTCATGGAAATCATTATGAAGGACAAAACAGAGCAGTTGCAGATGACATAAAACTGGGAGGAGTGGTTGTTACAGCAGAGGGTTGTGCTGCACTCCACAGGGACCTTGACAGGCTGGAGAAATGGGCTGACAGGAACAGCACACACTGCAGTTTTTTGGAAGAGGATTGGGAGGTCCAGGTGGGAACCAAGTTGAACATAAGCCATCAATGTGTCTCCTCACTGCAAAGAAGGCCAAAGGTAACCCTGGCCTGCATTAGGAGAAGTGTTGCCAGCAAGTAAAGGGAGGTGATCCTTCCTCTCTGTGCCTCTGTAGCAACACCCAAAGTACTGTGTCCAGTTCAGGCTCCCCAGTACAGGTTATTAACATGCTGGAGAGAGAGTCTAAGAAATGGCCAAGAAAATGATGAAGGGATTGGAGCATCTTTGTTATGAGGGATGACTAAGAGAGCCGGGACACTTTAGTCTCGCAAAGACAAGGCTTGGGTGGGATCTCATCAAATATCTGAAGTGAGGGTGCAAAGAGGACAGAGCCAGGCTTTTTCAGTGGTTCCTAGTGACAGGAAAAGAAGCAATGGGCACAATACAAGTGGTACAACACAGGAAACACATTCATTGTCATGTGAGCATCAGGAAACTTTTACTTTGAGGGTGACTGAACACTGAAAGAGGTTTCCCAGAGATGTTGTAGAGTTCCCATCCTTGGAGATATTAAAAAACTATCTGGACACAGCCCTGGAAAACCTGCTCTAGGTGTTTGAGCAGGGAGGTTGAACCAGACAACGTTCAGGTGTCCCTTCAAAATTCAACCATTCTGTCCTGTGAGTTCTGTAAAATTATATGGCTACCATATCTCACTTGATTGCTGTGATAACCGGGGTTGTTACAATATATGCTAGTTTAAATTTCTGTTACTAGCAAATGCTGGTATTTGCCATATAAATAAATGTTTCTACTGTTATGCAAAGATGATTTAATATGTAATTAATACATCTCCAGGCTATAATAAAATAGAGAAAAAGTATGCATTGGATATGGTATAAGTTCACTTCCATTTTTCCTTGATACTGATCAAGGCTTCAAAGAGACCTCAGATTCAACTTGGTGCATGTGGATGTATGTCGTCTGGAGTCAGTGACACAACATGCAGTTATTACTGGTAATTACACCACTCACAGAGGATGTGAGTGTGTTATCTATCACAAAGAAAGTGCTCCCAGATGCCCCGTGCATTCTCAGAGATAGTTCAATGACAGTACTTAAATGATGAGTGAGGATGAATTTGTTTTATAGCATCTGTCAGTACATATCTCATCCAGGTGAGAAATACATAAAAATTAGTCATCCTTTGTGGAACTGAAGGTTGGGAGAGTATGTAATGGTCTCTCCCACCAGATGTGGAGGCTTTTCCTGTTGTGGAAGATTAGTTCAGCTTATGTGCACTCCTGTTCTCATTCAGGTGTGTCATGGTCTCAGCTGAGCAAGGCACAGTGTTTGAACTGAAAGACCTCTGAGCTTTCAGGCAGAGTCTTAAATAGAAACGCATGTGGCAGTAGGTATGGCTAGGCCAGGGCCATATCCAACAACGTAAAGAAAACAAGAATAAGAAATGTTGTTAACAGCTGCTCTATTTGCAGTACTTCCCCGTAGACCACGTGCAAAAATTATTTTGTCCATAGGCTCATAAAAAAAGCAAAATATGGTTTAGATTTGCAGGTATTACTGGACATTGTATGCAGTAATTCCTGATTCTAGTAATTTTGCATGTTGGTTTCTGTTCTGCAGATCTTCATGTTGCTATGACAGATGACATGTTTGTATGTGAGACTGTTTATGGATGCTTTGGAACTATGTGAGTTTATCTGCCAGTTAAGAGCCAATCCCCTGCTCACACTCACTTGCACCCATGGGCAGAAACTGTGATAAAAACAGTGAACTGACAAGATGAGAAGAACAAGAATAATGAAAGACTTTTCAATGTATAATAAAACTGTATCAACTGATACCAGTTGATGACATGATCCTGGGAGTGCACAATCTGGTACTGATCATTGCTTGAGAGGACCATTTAATATGTATTAATATCTAGTTATACTTCTTTGCATAGCTATCTTATCTTGGTCTAAGTATAAAATGAGTATCCAAAGGAGCTATTCACTTACAGACTCACTGAACCCACAAGTTTATTTACGAATGAGCATCTTTACAAGCAAATAAAAGAGAAGAGCCAAATGTTTAGCTAATTTATTAGGTAGTTCTTTGTCAAGTTACAAACAAAGCTGCAGGAATGTGTAGGGGTGTATGGAGAGGCTGTGGCAGCATCCTGGTTGCACTTTATAATGTACCACAGTCTCATCTTTGCTTCCCACTGCAGTAATCCCCAGGATACCCATCCTCATCTCAATACCTCTTCAAAATGCTAACAGAGCCTGGCTTTCAGGAATGCTGCTACATTATGGTAAGGAGCAATGACTAATTCATTATATTTATTCTAAAGTATATTAGATATTTATTTAAAGTGATTTTCTGTTGCCGAGCTGCCTGGGTTGCAGTCAAGACTGCATTCTTTAGAGACACGTGTATGGCACTAAGGATTTGAATATGCTCACTTTTCTGGGCAGGTCAGAGAAAATATGTTGTTCATGTGTCTTTTGCCTTAGGCTTAACCTACTGCAAAAATCTTTGTCATGTTGGAGTTCTTCCACATAAAGAAGAAAGTGGCAAGAACATTATTCCAATGTGACAGGCCTTTCTTATGATGAACACATGGGATAAAAGGAAGTGACAGATGTATGACCCTTGGGTTGGCTCAGGAAGGGACTATATTGTCTGTCCTTGCCCATAGCTTAAGTGGGGGGGGTTATTTTTTAATTTTTTTTATTTATTTTTTTTATTTTTGTAATTCTTCCTAGGAGCTCATCAAAATAATTTAAAATAATCATATGGTCACAGTGAAATGGAAGGAATAGAGACTTCAGCTGAGCTACTGGTAAGGAGCAAAATGTTTTGCAGAAAGAAAAATAAGTTATGTGAATGAGTAGAAAAGGAGAAGTACCACTGCTGCAGGCCACACAAGGTAGGCTCATCAGCCTTGCAGCTTGAAGCTGTCACTCTCATAACTGATGGCCTGATGCTCAAACTTTCTAGCCACACAGGATACTACTTAAATGGACTACTTAGATGGACTGGGAGGAGAAAGTGGCATTCATTTCTCTGAGCAAAACAGTAAAATTATCTTGGAAGGAAAATTTGGAATTCTGAACTTTAGAATATTAAATTAATTTGTATAAATTGCATACATATTGATTTAATATACAAGTGAATTCCAATTAAAGTCAACTACCTAAGCAAGTGCAATTTCCCAACCAAATGAAAAAAGTAAAGGCTGTATTATTTACAGTACTTTTCTCTTTAGTATTTTGTTCTGCTCTAGGAATTTTGAAATTCGTATTTTCTTTTGACATTTTCTTTTAATAATCAGTTGAGTAGAAGGAAATTTAAATTCCCCTCCCTGTCTCCCTGCAACTAAAATAATTGTTCAGCTAAATGCTCTCCTGGGATCTAAGCTACTTCTCTCTCAGAAAAGTTTTCACTGATGTATCACACTCCTGTGGCAAGGCTGATTTTCCTTGCTGGTTTTATCCTTGCAGTTGAGAGCACAAAACCAGTTCTTGCAGTCAAGACCCAGGAAAAGCCCAATTTGCATCCAAATTCTGTGTGGTGGTGCCTGACCAGCCCAGAGCCAGTCCCAGCAGGTCTGCTCTTGCCACAGAGCTTGTCACAACGACAAACCTGCTATTAGGATTATTGCTACATTACTGTCAAGCTATAGGCTTCTGACTACCCCAGTTCACATCTTGGGCTCTTCCTGCTATTGAATTTGATCTTTCTAAGCATCTCCATATACGATGTGCATATATCTTTATATTCTGCTCTTCTCTTATATCTGTTAATACACATTGAAACATCAACTGGGATATTGATTGGAAAGATTTGGCAAGCTGGCTGAAAAATTGCAAGTGTAGTACAGGGAATAAACATAATGTACTCAGGTCTTCTCTGTGTGAATTAGTCTTTCCTTTTTTATTAAGATAAATCTCTGCTATTTACTTTGTCAAATCTCGTGTTGGGTAAAGGTGTTTGAAGTTTGGTGTTTTCCCCCACCCCAACCAACCACAGATCCTAGAGAACATTGTGAGAAAATCCCTATAAGCTCTTTTCAAGCCAAAGCAGAGGAAATTCATTAAAGCAAAATGCTCTGTTCAAATATCCAGCCCCTCAGACCCTGCTAAATAGTGTCTTTTTTGCAGCATCCTAGTTCAAACTGCCATAACCAAGTATAATGACTACGTTAAATAACTAATGGAAAAAAAAAAAAAAAGGTGTCAAAAAGGGAAGAGTCATTATGCAAATTGCTTGAACAAAGACAGGATTTTGCGCCCAACCTTGTTAGTATGTTATTTAAGTCTTCTCTGTCTCCTAATGTAGTTGAGGGGTTGTTGTTTTAGTTCTTTTTCACATCAATTTAGTTGTGGCTCTTTGGAATTGCTTAGAAACTGGGGGAGGGACAGGCAGGAGTGTGCTAGAGAGCTGGAGTGATGTTTGCTGCACAGTTGTGGTGACATGAAGCTTTGGTAGGTAGAGCCACGTTTGATCCTCATAATAGGGCCACTGTTTCTGCTTACTACTGTTTGAGGAGTAAACTCTCCTGGTCTAAGGAAATGCTGCAGAATGGATTCCTCGATGTACTGATTAAATTTTACTGTAAGGGAAGTGCAACATTTCCTCCTCATTTGACTGCTGGGATTGAATCCAAAGGAAATAAAAGACACATATATTTTTATGAACAAGCAGATAGGAATCTCATTGCTGTATGTTCCTTGTGTTGGCATTCAGGGTGGTCACTTTAGCTGTTGCCCCCAGAGTTTGTGTAGATGGGAGAGACCCTACCTTTTGGTGAAAAGAAATGCCACAATCTTTCTTCCGTGTCATAAGATCAACTGTCTTGAATCAGCACTCTGTGCCATTTCAGAGCTATGTTGGAATGTCATTTGTCTCTTTAACTGTTCTGTGTTATACCATAACTCCAAAATTCCATTGTTTTTTTTTTTCTTTTTTTTTTTTTT